>PTRB01000150.1:0-60501 GCA_025094155.1 Lichtheimia hyalospora FSU 10163
CACGTTTGTTATCATTGAGACAAGAGAATAGGTGGAGGTGTATTATTGTGATACAGTGTTCATTTTATGACAAGTGTTGCTATTCTGTTATGCAGAGGGTACTTGAGAGGATCTATACTCTTGTGGATTTCACACACGCGCGATTGCACTACCACGTTGAAGCAATGGTAAAGGAATTGTATTGTGTCGAGAGAACTGTGTACAGCAATAAGCTGAAGCTTTATTCTTCACTAGTCAACAAGCTTGTTCGCTTGAATCGTACGTCTTTCTACCCTGATTCACGAAGGCAGCATATTCAATCGCCCCATCGCTCAGCAATGACACTTGAAGCAAGCTGGACGACCTTCCTTCTTATGACCTTGTAAAGGCGTCTGCAACTCTATGGTTGGAAGCACTTGGCAGCATATTATATCGACGCGTCTCCCCTACCGATACACTGAAGCACACAAGGCTTTATCAGTGATGTTACTTGATAGCTAATTGTGTTGGATTGGATGGTGGATCATATACTGTAACGACAAGATGATGAAGAAAAGGTTCAGGCATGTGATCATTACATGGCTCATAGACGAGGTGGATTGGTTTGCTACATGGCGCTGAAATGGACCTGCTGGGGATGGTGGCATATAGCTAGTCATTATACCCGTCATAGCTAGTCAATATATATTCATTCCATACACAACATCTACTATGAATACAGATTATGAATGAAATGACTTGTTTGAACACAGAGAGAGCGGGATTGGATTATCAGGTACAACAGTGACTTGAGAATTGGCATAGTACATATTTCACATTGTGCCAGGAGTGGGGAAAGTGATATTGCTAATCAAGTAACTACTCTAATCATAAAAGTGGCAATGAATCATATTATAGTATCTGAATGACAATGTCTATTATAAAGTAGTGCTGGGGGTAAGGGTGAAAGTGGGACGATGAAAGAAGCTTGGTGTGTAACACCAGGTGTAATATCAGATCTTTGGCTGGTGGACTATTTCAGAGTATCGCTCTTCTTTTCACTGTATTATGTTTGAGCTCATCACAACTGGTAATGAAGTCCCCATTGTACACTTGTTCGCGTGCAATTTAAACTTATTCAACATTCAACAATAGTGTTCTTCTGGATTGGCGTGCTTGCTGTTGTTCCTTATGTGGCACTTGTGTTGTATGGTGCTTATGGTTGCAAGGAACAAGACTTGAAGAAAAAGTACAATGCCCAATGGTAAGTTGTTTTCTTCATTTGTACCGTGCCAAATATGTTTGTAACGAAAATTGTGATATATATAAAGGGCTCTTGTTACTGGTGGCTCGTCAGGTATTGGTGCTGGTCTCGTACGCAAGCTTGCAAGTCAAGGTCTCAACGTGGTGGTGGTTGCTTTGAATGATGCTTTGTTTGCCAAGTTTAAAGAAGAGATTGTCAAGGAGTTCCCTAACCAACAGTTCCGATTTGTGCCATGCGATTTATCCGAAGCCACTGGCGAAACATATCTTGAAGCTGTCAAAAAGGAGACGGATGATATCGATGTGCAAATCCTGTGCAACAATGCTGGTTTCATCACTACAGGCTGCTTTGCTGATACAGCTGTTAAGCGTAGCATGGCCAATTATCACACCAACGTTACTGCACCACTCGTTCTCACTCATCACTTTTTGAATCGCATGTTGGATAAGGGTCTTAAAGGCTTGGTCACTTTCACTTCAAGCAGTGCTGGATTTATTCCCAACCCCATGGGTGCTTTATACGGTAATGAATGAATATGAGATGGATATGAAATGGAATGATGGCTCATCATCACTTGTAGCTTCCACCAAGGACTTTTTGACGACATTCGCTGCATCCATTGCAGCTGAACATGCTGAAGATGGTATTAACGTATTGGTTGTGGTAAGTGATGGGGTATACTAGTGGATGATTGCCTATGGGTGACTAATTATGCGCGTGTATACTATAGCATCCCTCGCCTATCGATTCCAACTTTTACAGCAATGCTGGCAAGATGTCTGCTCTCACTTCAGCTCAAAAGATCTCTTCCCCTCCTTCGGTCGTTGCCGATGCTATTTGCCGTAACGCTGGCAAGGTGGTAGTCACAGATCAAGGCATCATTACTGTGTTGATGAAGATTGGTCTCACCAAAGTGTTGGATTGGAACGTGCTTACGGAACTCATGAAGATTGCTATCCCTTTCAATGGCGATTATAAGGCTATGAAAGTGCGTCGTGAGATCAAACGCGACTAATATTATCCCATACTCTGTAATGAACTAGTTTATTCAATAAGGATATATAAAAAAGTAAAAGATGTTGCTATTACAGAACGTAATAATAACCACTACTTGGACCGTGTAATTGTGTCATGTACCAAAATGCATTGGAGACTTCATGAGGGAATAAACTATAAATCAATGACCAAGCCAAGACACAGCGGTATGCAATGACGGTGATTGTGTCATTTGAGCAACAAAACGAAAAAGGAAGGTAAATAAAGAGCACCATTTGGATGAGAATGAACCTATAATCAAACAATGAACATCATCCTCATATACGCAAATACACCAAAACACTTACGCTCTACTATGCCATGTATGAATATTGGTGTTTGCATAGATGAGATAAACTGATACTGCAAAAGCTAATTCGGAATATTATTAACCGGGTTACATAAGATGATGGGGAGCTGCATTACCTGGGAACAGCTGTTGCAAATGTTGGAAACCCAGCTTCAAACGCTCAGATAAACTTGGATGAAACAATGCTGTAGTTCGCACGACCAAGTCTGGAATGACAAATGTGTACAAGCAAGCGAATGCCAAGCTAACGACACCGACATCAGCAGGAATGCCGTAACTCATGGACCATTGGTAGCCGAGATGAGTGACAACTTTACGAAACAGGCCCCATTCGAGGAGAAGGGGGATAACTGTTAGGAAACAGATATAAGTGGTCCAGACAAACTGGGTAATCATGCGAATATTTTGGTTGGATAATGTGATAAAAGAGAAAAAATGAGAGATCGCCGGTGTCAGATGATGATGGGGACAAGAACATTATTGATTGACCGCTCGGTGAAATGTCACAAATGACATTACTTGATTGATTGATATGATGGTAGTGCACAGACCATACTTGTATGCTGTGAAACCTTCCCAACTCACCGTTCTTGCAGATGAATCTTCACCTATCGATGCATTCAAAGATCACACGATTTAGTCAACCATGATTGTGGGAGCATTATTGTAGTAGCATAATCAGAAAACTTTTTTATTTATTAAAACCGACATTGAAAAAGGATTATATACAAAGAGTGTCAAGCTGAATCATGTTGGTGATGTTATATAAAATGTGCTGGTGCGTATTCGTACAGTACAAAGAAAAATATGTTAAAGAATAAAATGGGATGGGCAAAGTGTGAGAAATACAAGAGCGTATAATAATGATATGACAAGTGCTTTAGCACTTTTTGGCCCGTCGTCGTCGAAGAGTGCCATTAGCCACTTTTTCTTGTCGTGTCACGCGACGAGAACGCATATGTGCATGACGATTGCGATACGAGTCCACAGCTCGTTGAATTAATCCACGACGACCACATAGTTGGTCTTGATTGAGCCAACATAACTTCCAACCAAGTTGATTACAGCTTGTTTCATATTCCCAACGATTGCCATCATAATCTTCTTTGTCAACGTTGGCTCGAGGATAGATCTATTTTTGGTCTGTAAGCTAAAGAAGAAAATGGAAAAAGGAAAAGCTTCAAGGAATTTCTATACTCACAGCATTCATCATTCGAAAATCACCAGGAATATCTTCCAATGGACAATTGTCAACATCTGTACGTACTGTGTATTCCTTGACAAGTCGATCATGTGAATACAAAAAGGTGATATGCTCAACACCATTAATTGTATGTGCAACAGGCTCATGAGCAGAAAGCGAAACCACTGACGCAACCGATGGATGAGAAGAATTGCGTCGCCGATATGGGCGTGCTGGAGCCGAACGTCGGCGACTGTTTCGGGTTGCATTGGTAGATGATGCACCTGCTGTCGCGTTGTTAGTAGTAGGATTCGTTTGTTGTTGTTGTTGTTGCTGTTGTTGAAATGCTGATGGCATATAGCACATGAGTGGATTCATCATATGGGTTTGAGTAGATGTTCCCATTGATGATGGTGATGCTTCATTAAGTGTAGCACCAGGAAACTGCATTCCAAACCATGGAGGAAATTGCGTGGCTTGTTGAGCAGCCATAGCTGCTGCTGCTGCTGACATGGGCGATTCATCAGGTGGAGAAGGTGGTAGAAACATGTTATTGGATGTGGTTGTGTAATCACCAGCATTCGGAAATTGCCAAGTATTCATGTCACCATATTGTTGTTGCTGCTGCTTATCCATGGTGTGCCCATTATTCGTAGTAGATGTGGATGCAGATCCAGTGGCAGATGGTGGTGGAGAAGCTGGTGTATGCATCAATGACAATGATGGGTCCATAAGCGTTGATGATGGTGGTGGTGGTGATGTTGCTGCTGAAGAAGGTGCAGTTGTAGCCTGATCAAGAGGGAACAACGAGTCTGAAAAAGTATTTCCAGTATCCGATGGATTAGTAGTAGTAACGTGTTGTGCGGGAGACATGAATGATGAAGGTGGCCAATCGAGCTTGTAAGAAGGCTTAATGACATCTTCTTGTTCCATTGCCTTTACAAGAGCAGCCGCAAAGTCAAAAGAGGGATCTAATGCAGTGTTTGGATCCATGGTAGAGAAAGACAGAAAGAGATATTTGTTGGAAAGAGAATGTTTGTTAATTACAAGCAAAGAAAGAGAAGGGAAACCATTTACCATGATCCAGATTCTGTACTCACTTTTGGCGGGAAAGGAAACACAGTGAAACATCGTATTCTCTCATCATGCACAATGAGCTCATCATTTAAGTTTTTTCCTCCGAGCAATCCGCTTTGGTCCTTGCGCATGTTTGACAGCCTGTTATCATATGTTTCGGCCCGTAGATTGCGTGGTTATGATTGAAGAATGGGCGTTGTTGTGGTGGGAGAATACAAAACATGATGATCAATCATCATACGCTTAACTATACCAGGTAGTTATGTCAACCGTGATGTGATGATGGCATTATTGCGCTGTTCACTTTTGCCAGTTCTTTTCCTTTTGGAGTCACAGTGTGCACCCAGGAAATTCATTTTACATTCCGATTCCAATAAACCTGTCATGCGAATGAAACCTGTCGTGTATTGGTCTCGAGGGCACTTTCAAGGCATATTTGATCTTTCTGGTAACACTGATGAATAAGAACACGTATCGCACACCTTGTATATTCAATACGATGCATCTTGGGTATGAAGAGCTTGCCTCAATAGCAATATGGGAATGCAATATAATGAGATGAGCAGATAATGCAAGCATGAGCAGCGATATGTAATATATTATCATTTGTTTTGAAAACATGTGGTAGACAATGTGAATGTTAAATACATGTGTTATGCATGATGAAAAGAAAATCTACTTTGGCATTGATATGGTGTATCACCAGCAAATGACAAGTGCTTGCATCATGTGATCATTTATTGGAGGAGTCAACGTGAAATAGAAACAGCAGGAAATTGTATTACAGTTTACTACTACTACTACTGCAGCTTTCTCACATGCCACGCTCTCCATCACCTTATCGTAGTAGCAGTCGTCGACGTTACCGCGATCTTGATCGTGCTTCTCCTTCTCCATCCAGATCACCATCAACACGTCGTTATCGTTCTCGTTCACCACCTTCTCCCGGTGGTCGTTATTATTCTCGATCACCACCAGCACGTCGCCCTAAACGTTCTCCTTCCAGATCACGTTCTCGTTCACGATCCCCACCACGCTATCGATCTCGAAGAAGATCACCATCACCTCGTGGAAGACACAGTCGCCGTGGTCGTAGTCCTCGAGGTAAATCAAGTGCATTCACCTTGTCATGGAAACTTTAAAGATGCTCATGGATGGATTTAGATTATGATAGAGCAAGACGTCGTTCATGGAGCCGATCACCTTCACGTCCTTCTCAAAGGTATGCAACTCAAATGGAGTGTAGTATAGAAAAAGAAATTTATATTGTGAGTTGATTGCTATAGATACAATCGTGAAGCACGTAGACGATCACCATCACCATCACCACCTCCCCATGCCGATGATCAACACGCTGTGGAAATTAATGACGATGATGATGAAGAAACTAAAATGATGAAATTGATGGGCTTTGGTGGATTTGAAACGACCAAGAACAAGCATGTTCCAGGCACTGATGCATCAGCAGCCAATGTTCGTAAACCTCTCAAGTACCGTCAATACATGAATCGTCGTGGTGGTTTCAACAGGTACACACATGGCATGACATGGGCTAATGGCTATGAACTTGGTTGCTTATATATCTTTTTTCTTTCTAGACCATTGGATAAGGTATAACACTGGTAGCTTGTGCATGTGAGCAAAAAGAACAAGCATCCTGGTAAGTTGGATACAAGTTGGGAGGGGGTAATCATGAAGCATATCACTCATTCATTTTAATCACTCATAGTTGGAAGATGACAATCAAGAGGTACGATGCAGAAGATAGAAACAGTTTATCTTTTTGGAACAAGTAAATAAAATGGACAAAATGAAGAAGAATGAATAGTACAAATACTTTTGATATACATGAAAATAAAGGGTTGGCTAGTAATTTAATCCATGAGAATGTCGCTGTCGTAATCCATTTGATCAATGGCATCTCGAGTTTGTGCGTGTGCCAGTTCCCGACGTACTTCAGCAGCAATTTCGGGATGATGCTTGTGTTTAAGAACGTCAAAAAGAATCTCTTTCTGCTCGGGTACAAGATCTTGCTTATATCTATAAAACGCATGAATACCATGTATGCATACATCTCTCTCTCCCAATCCCTTACCGTTGTACGAAAACGAGCAATGATTGATGCCATAATACAGGCATTTCACGGGGATCGTTTCTGAATTGCTGATAATGTTCGACCATTCCATCAATAACCTTGTAGGGCAAAGCATATTTCTTGTCGAGAAGAACACGAATGAAGAGAGAGTTGGGACCAGTGTAGTCCATTTGAGCGAGACGAAGCAATGCAGCAGAGGAGTGAAGCACGGGAATAGAAACCTTGGACAATACACTACCAATAATGGCAGCTTCTCTCAATGTACATGTGCCTGATTCGCATAGAGGGAAAAGGAAGCCCTTGAAAAAGGCAGATGGCTTGTAGAGACCTTTCTTGAGAGCCATATACAAATGGTAATTGAGCTTCTTGTTTTCTTGGATATCATCTCGTACGCGGTCGAGAAGCACATAATACATGAATCTAAAGTGAAATATAAGACTTGGGATCCCTGTATTCCATTCAATACTTACTTTTGTGCTTGTTCAGTCTTCAAGTTGGAAACAAACATACGAGTAGCTTCATATGTGGCTTGAGGACTCCAATTTTCAGGTTGTGTGAGAATAATGATTTCTTCCCAGTTACCAAGTGATGGAATGATCTTGAAAGCTTTGGGAAGCTTGCCAGACTTGTACCGTGAAAGCAATTGTCCCACCCTAATTGAATCGTGTTATAACTCTGATAACTCATATCCACAAGATTCATTACTTACTTTGTGTACACTTCGACGACCTTTGGATTCATGGCTGGTCCTTGTTGTGCTGTTGCGTAAAATCAAACATGAGCCATCTATAGTTGACACTTGTGTGTTTGATAACTCACCTTCACCATTAGCAGCCGCTTCATCCTTTGCATTCTTTTCTTCAATCTTTTCCATGATAAGATCAGCCAAGGTACGTTTCTCAACGGGAGCAGCGGGCAAGAATTGCTTCAAGATCTCATCATCCTCTTCATCCAATTCAAGCTCTTCATATTCGCCATGCATATCTTCAGCATCCAACTCGTCGTCACTTGGATTAAATCCAAGGGGGAATCTTGACTCAAAGTTATTATTGTCGCTAGGTTCTTCAGGTAACTGTTTGCCTTCAATTTCGTCTTGCTGCTCTCGTGCAATCTTGAGAATCTTTTTCGAAAGCTTGGGATCAAGATATTCCTAGTAACGATCTAGGTTAGCATGCCAATGCATAATAGTAGTAATAGGGTCATGGGTACCTCGACCGTCTCGTCTCGTTGATTACGCTCGACAAACTTTTGACGAACGGTTTTACGACGCATGCCTTGATCAGGATTGTCGGCAAGTTCAACATGAAGAGGATCGTGACGCTCGACGTTGCGTTTGCTGGTGGATTTTCCCATTGCTGTGTATAGTTGAAAGAAAGAGAGCGGGGAGAAAAATATCGGCTTGAAAGAAATTTGCTACCACAGAGTGGCGTAGACTAAAATGCTACAGCTTTATGCATACTTCGGCTGATGGGACTTTATGATGGACATCAATACAAAGACTTACAAGGCCTGGGTCATAGTTAAATAGTAGAAACGAGTATGATATACAGTTTAAAATCGAATAAAGCCCATATGACCCTTCTTGCATATAATGTGTTCTTGTACTGCATTGTAGTAAGATATTATATCATCTTTTGTATATGAAACAAAGATATATGGCAACATTGAGTATACAATGTCACGTATAAAGTGATCCATGAAATAACTTTATGCATCAGACTGTTGCTTCATAGGCCACTCTTACCACACCATCCCATGCAATATCAATATTCACTATAATATTAATAAAATGTTTGTCATCAACGAGAAGTTATAACATATGTGTCTGGATGCATGGCGTGAATGATAACAAGTTAAGGTGTAGAAAGCGAGACAATATACCTCCTCACCCGCTGCTGCATGGACAATAGTAGTTACACATCTATATGGTTGACAGGTTGCACAAATGGGTGATGACTTGCCTTTGGGAAGAATTGTTTGATTCTTTCTTTATATTTAAACTTCCAATGATAAAGATCTTCAAGGGTGCCATACGCTCATATAACAGATTTGGATGCTTGCACATGCTCATGCTTGGTGTAAGGATCACACATGGATTGAGCTGCATAAATCAATTCATGCACACAGACCTGCCGGATGTCACTTTCTCCAGAATGTATGTGGATACTACGACGAGTATGCACAATAGAAAGTGCATGATTGGCTGTTTGATCAACCTAAAACTCGCATTTTCTCATCTAAAGCCATCCCATTTTTTCTTTATCACAATGGGCATTGGTGCTATTTATAAGCCAACATGTTGTGTTCATGTCAGAACATCAAATGGATCATTTTGTATTCAACATCAATTTGATATGGAGGTTGATCCTTTAGTTTTATGATTATAGGATAGGTAACATTGAATTCTATACTCCAAATGTGATGCCTATGATACAATAAGAGTACAAAGAGACTAAGTTTTATTAAGACTGTGAGGAGTGAATGTAGATGAAGCTGTACAAAACATGCAAAAGAGATGAAAGGCTATTTAGGCAATGGAAGAATAAGAGCGCGGTGTGTAAAAAGGGGATTCTTTTGAGAGCAAATGAATGAATGATAATGAAAGAAAATGGTTGGTTATTGTTGTTCTTTAAAGTATGGGTGATCCTACCAAGAAGGAAAATGTTATGCATATGCCATATGTGTAACAGCAAATAAATCAACTTACCAGTAATGTGGAAGCACTGCCACGTTTCGATGGTTCACGACTGAGTAGCATTTTGATCAATTGACGTGTACGAGTATCCGGGATCTTGCGTTCAAGATTGGGAATGTAAAGTTCTTTGTGTTCATTCCAGCGGAGACCATTGTTGAGAATCGGTGTGGAAGGTGATGGATGAGAAATAAAGTGAAGAATGGTTTCATCTTTGATGTTGCCTGCAAACAAGGCGTGCTTTGTCTCGAGCTCATAAATGACACAACCCAATGCCCATAAATCCACACTTGGCGTAGCTACCACACCATTGGCACCTTCAAGACCATAGGTTGTTGCACGTGCTACTTCGGGTGGACAATAACGTGGTGTAATCACACCCACACATTCTTCACCAATCGTTCGGCTTGCTTCAAAGTCAATCAACTTCCAAGATGCATCAGCACTACGACGCATAATGTTACTCGGTTTGAGATCACAGAATGCAATTCCTATACATATATAATTCAATATGATACAATTCTGCTTTGAAAAATTTCATAATTACCTCGTGAATGACACCATGCAAGACATTCAATCACGTTACGAGCAATGGTTTGGGTTTGCTGTAATGTCCAAGCATGTTTCTCGGATCTTGCACGTCGAATAGCCGATCCCAATGTTTCATCAAGGCGTTCAAGAACTGTGACATATTTAACTTGATCTTCTTCATCATCATCTTGGCTACTGTGAGTGGCAGGTTGCTGTATAGATGAGGGTTGCGATGTGGATGATGATATACTCTGTCGTCGTCGAGGAAGAGGTGTACGGCTCTCATCTTGAATAGTGAGTACTTCAAGCAATTCCACTACATGGGGTGACTTGAGCTTGATCAATGTACGACATTCTCTTTCCCAAGCTTCACGTCGACCAAATGATTTGATAGCCACTTGAGTGGTAGTAGTTGAAGATTTGTTGCTGTCGACTTTGTTAATAAACAGGATGCTATTCATGGGACCAATGATAGGTGCATTCGTTCGATCAAGTTGATAACGTCGTGGTAGCATGCTAGTGAGTGGTGCCAAAGCTGAAAACGCATCTTCTATGGATCCAGGTCGATGTCGTGAAGAAAGATGTTTCTTGGTCTCAACCATATGCTCGCGACTGGTACTATCTGTAGCATTGCCAAAGGAACTGGGTGCTGGTGTAGCAACAGAACCAGAAGATTGAAGCTCATTCGAGTCAACTGCACTTTGACTACCGGATTCCTCTTCATTCACACGTCCAAGAGCAGCCAACATTTCCAATGGACTCACGGTCTCATAAATATTTTCATTGTTGTCATTATCATTGTCACGTGTGTCTTGTTGGAAGCGATGCATGGAGATGCGATTTGTTGTATGGTTGTTGTGGCTGTTATCATTATCTGGAGTGATGGGTCGTGCCACTGGTACACTGCTCATATTAGAGGATGGATACTGGTGATGAGTGAGTGGAATGGCTGTATTGGATCCTCGACGAGCATCATTGGTAGCACCACTTGCAGATGTTGTAGTTGCTAAGCTGAATTGTTGACTGGATGGTGGAATATAACGTATGGGACCCATTGAACCTTGAGCTTGATATGAGATTGATTCGGTATATGTGGTGTTGTCTTCATCATGGCTCGTGCGTTTCGTTGCAGAATTGTCGGCATTGTGTGTTGCATGTGTTACGGTGATACCATCACGTGAACGCATTGCTTGTTCAGTTGGGTTTAACATGCTGCTACCATTGCCAGATCGTACACTTTGAAGCACATCCATGCTACTACTAAGAGGTGCACCTGCACTAGCAGTGATCGATGTAGGACTTTGTGGACTATAATGCTCAATGGGAATGGTTGTTGTAGTTGTTTGTCCACTACCATTGTCGTGTTGTACAGCAAATCGTGATGCAGGAATAGAAAACTCGTTGGGTTTTTGTGATAATACTTCGTTGGGTACTTGATTACCACAGCTGCGTAAATGAACATCGGAAGGTGATGTTGGTAGCAGTAAAGCTTTGCTGTTGTGTGCTGAATCGCGATAGCTGCGTGTGCCATTTGAGTAAGTAGCCATCTCGCTGCCTGAATCGGTTATCATGGGTGATGGTAGCTCCTCCAATACACCTGTTACAACCCTTTCAGTATCACCAAGTTCGGATCGAACACCATAAGAATCGCGGAAACTGAGAGAATTGGTCATAGCTGTCATTGCTTTGGATACACGTTTACGATTGTGAGAGCCGGGAGCCATATCAGATTGTTGATCATCACCACTGGTATCATAATACCAGTGATCAGATTGTCTCGCATAATATTCGTTTCCACTTTTTTCTGACATATTATCTTTGGCTGTATTATTCTGTTGTTGTTGTTTACGACGTCGTCTCCATAGCAACAAGAGTAATGCTGCAATAAGTGCTGCTCCAACAACGCCACCTACTACGCCACCAACAATAGCACCAGTTTTGCTGCCACCACCATCACTGTTATTATCGTCGCCATTGGAATCGCCTGATGAGGAATAGCCGGTTGTAGGTACTTTTGACCAACTCCACTTTACAGCATCCAAGATGTACATGTGAGTGTCGCTAGTGGCAGTAGCTCCCCATCCACCAAAAATATACAGTTTTTGATTCGCCTTATCCAAAACGGTTGTGTGACCTAAGAATGCAGCACTCTATTTTCAGCACAAAGTAGGATGGATATCAACTCCCCCTTTCTTCTTACCCATTCGAGAACTTGGGCCCTGGCTGATGTTTTCCATTTGGATCCGTTCCCATGTAAGTGTGGGATAACTTGATGCATCCAATACCCACACATCTGAATCAGAAGGATTGGGTGAACCGCCACCGTAAACAATCATCTTATCATCCATGCAGTTTGCTGTATGCAATACACGACCACCAGGAGGACCACTTGAACCACCACCCACTGCGACTTGTAAATTCCATGTTCTTTTAGTCAGGTCGTACACGATCACATTCTAGTAATTTAAACTTATCAGCGCGAATTGTTATCATCACACGATAAAATTACTTACTGCATTGGCATCTGCTCCATTTCCAGTGGATGTTCCACCAAACACAACGAGACAATTACATGATTTGATATAACAAGTGGAATGACCCGTGATAGCTGCACCATTGGAACCCGATGTCCAACCAAATGAATTGGCATCCAACATGTAAAGATCATTCAGTACTGCATTGGATTGAAGGAAACCATTGGTATCGACTGCTGAACCACCATAAGTATAGATTGTATTATTGACAGTAGTGATAGCAAATTGTGCTGCACGAGTAGGTGATGCTGTACCTAAAGAATTCCATTTGTACTATTTTAGTTGGAGGGATACAAAGAAGGAGAAGGTTTACTTACTGGAAGATGGGAAGCTCCAACTCCAATTATTGATATCCAGTTTCTGAAGCATACCCGATGTACCGCCACCCGTAGTATTTCCACCCACTACAATCATTTGGCCTGAACTTGGTAGCGTCGTCGCTCCAAAGTAGACTTGTGGCAACATGCTGACACCCGATTGTACCGTCGGTTCCGCATTGTACCAAGATCCATTACGAGAATCCCACACCCAAAGGCTATTTGAACCGTGCACAGTGCCTCCATAACTTTCAGACGTGTCTTCAGATCCACCATACAAAATCACATATGGATCGAGGTACACTAGAACCACAATGTCAGGGGAAATGCTTGTCCATCAAGGTGAAAACTCGTATAGTAGTATTACCAGCAACATGACCTGCACGCCATGGCACATTAGTTTGAATGGTGCCTAGCTGAGCTTTCACGACCGTAATCCCAGCAAGGAGAATGGCGATCGTCCACCTCCGCAACATGAGTAAAAGTAGATATACAGTATGGGATTATTAAAGAAAGAGATAAAGATGATACTGTTATCCGTGTGATATTGATGTATATGGTGCTTAAAGAAACGAAAAAGACAAGGGAAGAGCAAGAAGGGGTATCGCAAAACGGAGTTTCCCTTTCTCGTCTTACAGTGATGGTTGTAACCTTCCCTTCAACCATTGTCATCATCTTTAACTCCTGAATGGTATCATTTTCATATAGATTGTTCATGTACGACACATTGTACACTGATGCAGATGAGGATTATTCTTTGTATTTCAGAGAGCTGTTGGGAGCAAGGAGATAAGGTTCTTTGATTCTTTTCTTTTTCTCTTTCACCCTGAATTTTCCCGTAAACAGCGTCATGCATTCACTCGTGTCACTCTGTGTCATATGCTCCTACTATATCAAAACACTTTATTTGTATATCACTTCTTGACGTAAAGTGGCGCATACCTAGCGCACGGATGATGACTGCCATCTTGCAGATAATGCAAACAGTGATGCACATGGATGGCTGAAAAAAGAATTGACTCGGTCTTTTAGTGTCGAATAAAAAAAACAACGATTTGATTATGTTACAATATTGGTGTAACGATTCACCCATACAAGGTGAACCGATTTATAATTTGTTTCCGAACAACATGTCAACCATTCTACTGGAATCCAAGTTTATTTCATGCCATACACGCAGATAAAATCAACACGTGTCAAAGTTTACGTGATGCTTATATACACACTGGATGCGGAGGATGTTGGCACTGCATTCATGCAAAATGTCGTGGTTTGAATCATTGCCCACCGATGGTAACTCTTATCTCTTGGGCTTGGCATCGTTGAATCCCTTTTAGCTGACAACACTATTTTCCCACACGCTATTACAATGCACATTGACATCTTTTTATGAATTGATATGTCCATTATTGTATCCTTCATTTATCATCTTGAATGCCAATGGGCCTTATGATCATGCTCTTCATGATGGTACCCTTCTTTCATATAATAAACGCTATTCTTATGTGCAAACAATATGTTGTTCTTGATATGTCGTTACACCACCAAACCTTTTTCCACAGAAACACGTCTAGTTTTTAGATTATTACGACCTTATTAGTTTGTTTGGGAGATCAACTCCCAGGTCTTTGATTGGTGTATATCCCATTAATACTACTGGAAGGGTTGGCTTTAATCACAAAGAGGGTAACACGCTTATTGACCACAAAAGTTTGCCACAGAATTATATCAACTATTAACAATGTGCTGAAAACTACAAGAAGCGATCCATTGGCAATCATCCTTATCATCATATTAAAACCAAATATGCACTTGACAGCTAAAAGGGGCATGATCCGAGTGATGCATTCACAAGCAGCATTGGCATTAACGCAACTGTTGGTTGTAATGATCACGTGGATTGTTCTCAAAAGGACTACTGCACCAGATTCATGTTGACCACATGATATTGACAGTTGCTTAACAAGCCTTTCCAAAAGCGATGGTGCAGCAGTAGCGATTGTTCCCAAGAACAAGATGTGTTTCATTGTATTCCTTTCTGTTCATTATATAATACCATGACCCATTGTAAATTGCCTTTACGAAATACAAGAATTTTCGATCTTTGTACATCTTTTGATGAATGCCATCATGGTTACACCAGCAGTGACGGGGACTACATGCCAATGTTGAATTGATGGATTGCTTTCGGTGAATAATCCCGCCGTCATCATGCATGAATTTATGGGGCATGTGATATGGGATAATCCATACTGCATGCTGTGAATGTGGATGTGGTGGTAGAAAGAAATATTTAATTCCGAGGGTGAAAGTGATGATGGTTCATTCAAGGAGTGTATAAAAGACTGAAACACATTGTGTTGCACAGCAGCATTGTCCATGCTGACATGTGATTTTATGAACCAGATTTTATTTTAACGAGCGTATAGACATAGTGGATAATGAAATCAGTTTTAGTACATATCTCTTGTAAGAGGTGTGTGACATATGTGTGTGTGTGGCGTTCAGGACTGGTGATAGTTGTTGGAGCTGCATGCAAGATGAAAAGTAGGAAATCTCAATTTGACAGACACCGCTTGTTTCCTTTTTCTTTCCTCTTCTTCTCTCATGTTCTTTGAAACGACCTATGTCCCCTCACCTCAGTTATCAGCCACTAGCACTGTTGAAGAAGGTAAATTCACAATTCACTTTTTCTTGCATGACGATTGCTCATTGTATGGTTCAATAGTAGATGACTTGAATCCTCCTCCACTTTCACCTTCCGTTGGACCTGCTCAAGGTGACTCGTCTTGTGACGAAGGCATGTCAGATAGTCCTGTTGATCATGTCATCTTTGTTATTCATGCAAGTATTCAAATACATCAATGATTAAAAAAGAGCGTTTAACTTACATTCTTTATATTACACAGGGGATCGGCCAAGTAAGTTATTTTTGTTGGTGCATAAAGGAAGCGGAATATTTGAATGTCTCACATGTATAAACAGCAAACGGAAGAGTATGGTCACTTTTATGAGCACAGTAAGTAGATGGATGCAACACGTAATGGATGCATGTTAATTGAGTGATAGTTGACAATTTACGAGAGACAACACGCCAAGTATTACAAGCCAAGGTCCCTGATCATGCAGTGCGTATTGAATTGATCCCGATCGAATGGCACCGACATATTCACGAGCAAACTGATCCTACCATGGGACGTATCACTTTGAAATCCATACCAACCATTCGACTTATTGAAAACGAATATCTTGCCGACATCTTGTTTTATTTCTCCAAAGAACGGGGTCAAAGCATCATTGATTATGTCACTCATTTATTCAACACTTCCTATCACAACTTTTTGGAGAAACACCCAGATTTCGCGGGTAAAATTGCAATCATTGGCTATTCGTGAGTACACGTGGTCTCATGGAACAAGATAGAATGATGATCTAATATGCTTTATTTTAGTTTGGGTGGTATTATCACTTACGACATCCTCTCGCATCAACGTGAACCTTCGTCCCCTCAAGAACAAGCCGAATATCGCAAGATTGACGTCAAGTTTCCAAAACTGGACTTTAAGCCCAATTACTTTTTCGGTTTTGGATCACCCCTTGGTGCCATGCTTACCATTCGAGGTCAATCACCAAAGTATTATCACATTGATGAGGATATTGTCTTTGAAAATGTGTTTCATCCATTTGATCCATTGGTAAGTTGATCATATCATAGTACAAATCAAGTATTCTTATCACACTGTCCTAGGCGTATCGATTTGAGCCATTATTGGAAGATTCATATACAGAGGAACCTGCTGTTCTTGTGGATCGCTCTATACCAATAGGACCCACATTCTCATTCCCTTCCATTCCATCTTTGCCTGGTGCCAGTATATTGTCATTCTTTTCATGGCGAGGATGGTCACAACAACAACAAGAACGACGTGAACAAGGATTACCTGAAGAGAACTTGCAAGATACTGCAGAGGGGATTCAGCGTGGTGAACCTATGCTTGCTGAAAGTAGACAACAACAACCACAACAATCCGACTTGGATCCAAGTGATCAAGCACAACAAGAACAAGAAGAAACCAATCGTTTTATATCATCAGTCAATGCCATGTTTCAATACTTTTCATCCTCTCCATCAAATAAGACTTCGGACCAAGATGAACAACATGGTCCTAGCAATGAACCAGGCATTATCACATGGGATCCACTTAAAGACCAAATTCGGAATATACCACCATCGTCACATCCTTCGCAGCAACCGCAGCCAGCCACTAATGATTATGAAGATGACCGATCCAAATCAGCAGATCAGCTCAATGCCACTAAAAAACAGCGCCCAGTAATGCGAACTCGATCCATGACATTTGATCCAGCATATCCCAAGACCCATAATAAGCAGTACATGGAGAAAGACATGGAAGCAACCGATGATAATGTGACAGTGATGCCTGACAAGAAGGCGAAGCATTTGGTGGAAGTGTTGGGTATTGATGGTGTACGCATGGAATCATTTGAAAGAGCCAAACAAAACTTTCGACCGGTTAATACGCCTACACCACCTGACATTGCTGATAATGAAGAGCAGCAAGAACAGCAGCCACCACCCCATGCCAAATTACCAGGTGGAAGACGCATCGATCATGTATTACAACCCGAAAGCTTTATGAGCATGATTGCCAACGAATACTTGGTGGGATTGAGAGCTCATTTTTCATATTGGACTAACAAGGATTTATTATGGCATATTGTTCGACGCCTTGAAGATTTACAAGAAGCTACAGCTGATACCAGTAGCACCAAAGAACAAAAGACTGTATAGATAGACCATGTATTCTTTTGGCATTTAGATACCCGCACACATTGATGAAACTTGAAACATTAAACTTGACCAACCATGCAAATCCATTAAGACAAAAAAAAAAAAGAGGACAATTGTATTTTTACAATGAAGGAGGTTTGAAGGGGTTGGGGTGGGTGGGTGCTATAGATGAGGAGTGGAAAGGATCATAAACAAGAGAGTATGTGTAGCGTCTAGAAACCGTGGACCTTGATCTCTGACTTCTTGGCAATCTCTTCCTTGACCAAAAACTCGGCAATCTTCAAACGTTGATCGCCAGAGAGCTGAAGCACTTGACCCAGCTCCTCATCATCCACAATCGTACCATTGCAAGCGAATTCCTTCTTGAACACCTTGAGAATCTTCTTGTTGTCGTATTGCGTGGGAAGGCCCTGGAGCGTAGTCAAAGTCTTGCGACCATTACGTTGCTGGATACGCAAATCTACAAGGAGCATGAGCATCACAGATGGTGGGAATCTCGTTCTCTTTCACACTCTACTTACGAATATGGTTGGCAGCCTTGGGAGCCTTCTCCTCTTCAACGTCAGCGAAAGGATCTATAATAATCAATAGTTTACTACGGCTGCCTAGATACCATCATGTTGCCTTGGAGCTTACCAAAAGGGGTGTTCAGTTCTTCCTCGAGATGAGACATACAACTATCAAGCAAATACAGAGAAAAGAGAATAAAAAAAGTTTGTGTGAGCCGTTGGGATTCAAGTAAAAGCACCCTGTGACGCCGTTGGATAGTGGCCTGTTTCCTGACATGTCATTGGTCATATCTGCTACGAGACACACATTTGACTCTCCTCCTATCCCGCAGCAATCTCTCTCCCTTTGTGATGCATTAGAAAAACGATCTCTTTTACTATCATCTTGTGATTGTTGTATCTTTGTGGATTAACCCTTCCCTCTCACATTTGTATATGTTACCTAGTCAGATCAAATTTATTGTCATCAATGCACATTATCATTATTCTCAATGGATCACAATATAATTGGATACGTAATAAAAGTAATGGCTCCATACGCACAAAGTTATGTACTGTATTGTTTTAATTAAAGTGCTCATCCATTCTTCTCTATGTTTCATATGCTCATTATTCATTTTCAACAATCAATCATTTATTACAAAGACTACATTTTCATACAATGCGTATAATTCAACAAATGTAATCATGATCATATCATCCATTCAAGGAACACCATCGCACCAGAAAGCTACTGCTGCTGATCTGAACACTGGCTTGTAAGCATGGGTCATTTATATGAACTATGAGCATGAGAATTTACGAGTAGCAAACACGAGCAACATCATACATGAAGAGATGCCATGCTCTGTCAAATTCGGTGGGTGCTGGATTTTGCCGTTCGATATATCCTGCCACCTTTTTCTTTGTCCTACAAAATGTCAACCTCTGCCATAATCGCTGCTAGGAAACGAATCGAGACAAGTGTTCGCAACTATAGCTTGGATACGGATAAAGAACCACAGTCGCCCACCACAGTGCAAGAGAATGCCAAAAAGTATTGACACGATTGGACATGTTGACACGGATATTGATCGCTCGTGTGTCAAATAGTGGATCGCTCTTGTTGTCATTGCTACAATCCCGCTTGAACTGGATGCATTCAGTCTTTGTCAAATACCGTGCCGACACTACACAACAGCTGCGACGTGCACCCAATACACGCAAGAAATGGCCCAATATGCGCTACCTGGGTACATGTACAATAGAGCTTGGCACACATACGTTTCATGATACAGCATTTTACGAAGCTGTGCGCACCGAGCCATGGTCCACATTAGCGGAAGCAGCTGGTCATCCAATCGATATGGAGAGTAGCCGAGCAACCCAAGAAGATAATAATAACAGTAACCAACAAGACAATCATGATGATGTTGTCATGGAAGAAAAAGATGACAACAACGCAGCAATTGATCATCATCGAAAGGAACTTGTTTATTCAGATGTGGTCATGGAATTTAAAGAAGTGCCTGGTGAACGAGTACTATTTCCTAAGGATATCATTATTCAAGTCACCTCTGTCCAAGCACCATTCGAGGTAAGGGGATGGTTGAGTTCTCGCATGCATTTCAATTTGTTAATATTATTGGAATTTAGTTGATGGGTTCATTCTTGCTGCCGTTGGATCCCACTGTGGCCGATGATTTCTTTTTGGAACCCAAGGAAAAGTTGAAACGGTGGGGAAAAGATGCCAATATACCCCAAGTGCGTGATTTGGCTGCTCTTCTCAACAAGACAACGAGATCAAAGTCGGCTTCACCTACAGTACCAGAATCATGTCAACCAGTCAACATGCATTTACGCAACGTCGATGCTGAATTACTCCATGCGATATTATCAACGGTTCATCCATCAGATCAAGTGCGTGAAGAAATGATACTCAGGGTAAATTTTAGCAGCAATTCATGTGACCAAGTAACTTATCAAGAATCATTTGGTAGATGAAACAATCACCACCAAAGCGATCCTATTTGCAACATAAAGAACCATCATCGGATACATCCATTGAGGTATACATGGATAATGTGAAAAGGAAACGAGTCATGAATGACTTATTCGAATGATAGGAACTCTTACAAAAAGCAAGCACGATCCCGGAAATTGTATCAGGTCCTGTACTTGCTGAAAAGAAGAGGAACGAGTTGCTCAATGCTATCAGGCTGGGTAAACGACCTCGTAGTGACCACCCAGATGAAGGTATGTGATCATAATAATGTTGGTGTGCTTGTTAACACAATCATTTATTTAGCTTCAGCTTCAAAGAGTAAACATGTTGCTGTCAAGGATGATGGTATACGACGTTGTTTATACTGCAGTACCAAGGTGACAGCCATGTGGCGACGAGGACCTGAAGGCGGAGGAACATTATGCAATGGATGTGGTTTACTCTGGGAAGAAGGGAAAATTCTCAAAGGTGCACCTATCATTAGCAAACAAGAGGAACGACAACGATTACGAGAACAATGGGAAAAGGCACAAGAATTGCATGAGGAAGAAGAACGAGACCGTGAATTACAACGTCACAAACAAGAAGCAACCAAGCTTGTCAAACCTGAAAAGGCTAGCAAGGTCGGATATTACGCTGCACAAATCCTGCAACAAAAACATCAAGGTATTATATATACATGTTTTATTGCTATATCTGATTGACATGTCGAATTCCATTAGCATCAACTACCATCTCTACACCTCCAAATACCACAGCTATCACTGCTACTACTACTACTATTACTACTTCATCATCTGATATTCATCCACCCATTGAAACCAAGAAAGAACGACCATCATTACTGTACAACAGCCAACAAGGAATTCAATTACCAACACTCGCCATTCACTTTACACCATCACTTACATTTGCACACCCCAATTGTTCAGTCACTTTAATGGATGGCTGTTTCTCCATCCGATTAACTCGAGAAGGATACGATGCTGCCAGTTTTGAAATTTCAAAGAAACATCTACAGAATTCCCAGTTTGATTTATGTGAAGATGGCTCAGGCACGACGATGCAACTCACAATGACATGTATTCCTACGGGCGGCTCCACCATTCATCTCTTTGACACTGATCTATTGATACCCAACGATACATCACACACCATGGCAATCAAGTTTTTGGAAAAGATGGATCCTAGTGAAGGAGCGGTTGTTAAACGTATTCTGCAGAAATGGCTCGAGACACCAGCCTTATCCGATTGTACATAGTAATAAACAGCATGATTACATACATAACGCGCATGATCCATTAAGGAAAAAAGGGGTTGGGGATTGGGGTACACCCGAAAGAGGCACCAATGTGCGTTGCACAGATCACACACACATGTTCGTGTACGTACACATCAGTGCAAAGGAAATTATACAGTGCTTTGCGTTTGAAAATACAAAAATTGCTGGCTCCTGATACAATTTCATATCAATACGTTTTCCAATTCAAGTATAGAAACAATAAAGCTCGAACAATTTAACACGCTTAATAAGCTTAGAGGTTTTGTTACGGACACCATATCCTCTTTCCTTTTTCAACTATGGACACGATATAATCCATTTTTGTACCATCTTTCATACTGCTCTTCAATCTTTCTATTCCACTACTGTCAAATTAGCAGTGGATGTATAACATGCAAGATAATAGAGTCAAAGTGCATATGGCGCATAAGTGGGATTTACTAAGTCTTTTTTTGGGGGGTGGTGGAGAACAAATCACAATTAACAACGGGTTGCTTCCATCATGAATCTAGGAGAACTTATTATGAGCCATTGTTTTGTTTTACTTCTAAATTGCAAGTGGTAACTTTATTGACTGCTTAACAGTGAAATAGTATCTAAATATATTTCATCAATTAAGGTATTCTCTCCCAGTGATCGCGCATTTTTGATATTCTGTGCAAGTTCGACAACTCCATCCCTCCAACCAAATACAAGGTGCATGTTTTTCAGCAAGCTTTTTAGCTCCTGGCCATTTTCGGGGAAACCGCTATATCCCCACCATGGGATCTGTGGTGGTGGTGCCCCTATGCAGCCATCGGATGTCGAAATATTGGTAGGCTGGCTCAGATACTTGCACACCAAACCATCTGGTTAAGCGCACCTTATCAAATGCACTGTGTTGTTGCTGATTCAAATTTCTTCAAATGTATCACCGTCAGAAGCTACGTCGAAGGAAAGAAAATAGGCATGAGATGAGTATATGGTCCATCAAACGTACATGACAATAGCTTTTTACCTGATTCCAAGAATCAAGTTGTATCACAACATGTATTGTCCACAATGATAATGGATTAGGATAACAATGACAAGCTAGAAATGAGCACAATCAACATACAGGTCAGATTCCATTCACACAGAACGCCCACCATGACTGTACACACCAAAACTTGAGTAAGCAACCAAAGAATTACTAGAGGAAAGACATGTGTGGGAGTAAAGTAGGCGACAACATATCCTTTTATATGTACACACTGTGGACGTGAGAGTATCTGTACTCACGAAGATAAGGGAGATGTTGCATGGACTTGATTAATTGGGTGGTCCAGGTGTAATTGATTGTTTATGCATAAACCAATAACTGGCAAAATCATAATAGAATAGGGTGGTATATTCATCATCGAACAATGACATTTATTTGCTATCACAGTTTTTTCCATATCTATCTATCACATGCTGCTATCATAAGCACAATTCGATTAGAAAGAGACATGCCATTGTTGTCAGAGTTGTCAAGCTTGCGTAAGGTACCACCACCACCGCCCCAGATCCCATGGTGGGGATATAACGGCTTCCCACGTATTGCAGTATTACTCGAACCTGTATTACGAAGGTGTGTATTGACAGAGGCAACGTCGGTAATGTTACGAGATATCGTACATGCTGATGGATTCAAAGTTGGATTGCTGCTAACGCATCATGTATAACTTCTTTTACGCAATCCAGAGTCAAGATACAAGCGATATAGATAGCAATGATCTGCATGAAACGACGCAGCGATGATTACCAACGATCTTGTCGGCTCTAACCTGCCTGGTGCTCTTGCAATCATTGAATATGATAACGTCTACCGGTCCAATCACTTATAACGTGGTGGTGCTTTCGCAAACAAGCAGCGTTGATACTATCCGTAAAGGCCAGAAGGAAGGCAGCGAGTATATCCCCGTATCATCCTATCGTACCTGTATATTAGTCCAACATTTGTATTGCCATAGCAACTTTGTATTAAGAGAACAAAGATTTTCTCAAGCTATCTGAAGCCGTATTGTCAATTCTGAAAGCTGTATCATCTCCCCCAACTTTTGTATCACTAAATTCAAAGCACTGTAACAAACGCCATCTCTCCTTGATCCTGAGAAAAACAGTTACCGTTACACTAAGAGCAAATCAATGTCGACCCCGAATTCGCTTCTTGATATGTGGTTGTTCTAAATGAAAAAACAAAGTTTGAGCATGAGGAGATCTTTCAATGAATGACGACACATGTAATCCTTATAGTTTTGAGACATGAACCTAGTAGTAGTAGTAGTTGTAAGAAACGAGCACACAACAGGCTACCTATCTCGAACACATGATTTCTAGTGATAATCCATGAACAAATAAGATCTTCTTTTCGCTTGCCTTACTCCTTTTTTTCTCATTTTCATTGTGATGTGAGCGTGTGACCAAGTGAGTGTCAATGTATACGAATCATGCCAAAATGCAGCATGTTCAAAAGTCCAGACCAATGTGGATGATATCATGACCGTATTGTTGACATTCCTATTGACATGATGATGATGAATGTATCACAAACACGCTCCAATCAGGAAAGCATATGTGCTATTCCCAATCCACTGGATTTTGCGATATCTTATCGGAATCGAGAAACAAGGTGTGTGAACATTGTTTAATGCATGCATGTCACCGGGATTCATCTTTTCTCTTCTTTTTCCCCCTCACCACTTGAATCAACCCTGTCAACAAGTTGTTTCGTTTGCTGCAAGGACCCTTATTTTACTTTCCATATGCTTGTCAACCCATCACAACCATCCTTTATCTTTGTGCAAGAGTAAGCAATCTTTTACACCGTGCATCAAGAAAACCAATTATAATCCTTTTTTTCTTTCAAAGTTATCACACAGCTCTTTCGCAGCATCAACGTTCCCCTTCAATCGATAGCGCCACTTATTGTACCATGCCGTCCCCTTCAATGGAACCTACCACAAACGATATTCTTTCAACAACACAAACATCCTCTTCATCATCATCAAGGTCAACACCATCATCCACATCACCTTCCATCAGTTGTCCTTCATCAGCACCGACTTTGGCTTCTGCAACTGCAGTCGTTTCCTCAAGGTATAAAGTTCATTGTGTAACCCATGCATTTCTGCTACGCGTGGTGTGTGTGTGTGTGTTTTGCTATACACTGATCTTACATTCACTGTTTAGTCATCTACGCTTCAAGGCTATATTAGAAGGTGACTGAACAAAATGAATCCATTGATCATTGATTAATCATGCGCAATAACAGCTCCCACTGCCGTTACACAAAAGAATGAAGAATCTCCTTTGACATATCTCAACAAAGGCATGTGTCATTGTTTACACGCTTGCATAGCTACATGTGACTTACACGCTTTGTAGGTCAATACTACAATGTTATCATCAGCAAGTTGGATGATTGTGACGATCAACAAGTCATTACCAGCTCCATCAGTATCACGTTTCATGACGAAGCACATCGCAAAGAAGCCAACAATTATTGGAAGTTTTGGATCAGTCAACAAAAACATGTTGATACTGCTCGTGCCATTGATATTGGTACGTAACATGGAGAGTGGGGGAAAAGATAAAAGAGTACTGATGATAGTTTAAATCACACATGGCAGATACTCAGCGATGTCAAGGAGTGAAAGATATTGTCACATCATGCTTTGACAGTGTGTCATTCAAGTGGGATGCCAAAGCAGGTGCTACGGTGAGCATCCGATTCAATTGTTTGTCCACGGACTTTTCACGTATCAAAGGTGTCAAAGGCATTCCTTTGCGATTGCACATGATAAATCAAATGGGTGATAGTACTGTTGAACAAAGCTATTGCCTTGTCAAATTCTTTCGAGACAAAGCAAGTAGATAATCATGTTGTGAATGCTTTGAAATCTAACATGTACGTGGATAGGGTGCCGAGCGTAAAAACAAGGATGATGCGCGACATGTGGAAAAGCAGCTGGAGAAAATGAGAGGTAAATGTGCGTGTGGTGTGTGTGTCACATTGTTTACTTAAAACAAACAACTAGGCAAGAATGGCCAAGTACATCCCCTTTGGTTCACGTACACACAAACACAACCACACACTCCTTTTCTTGCCGTACCTGATCAAACACCATCATCATCACCCCATCCATCTTTACACGGTCATGGTACACAATACAACAACAACAACGAGCAATTATGCATGTTGCATCCATCACCAGCATCACCATCATCCAATGATCTTGTTTCCGTATCAGCATTGGGTGCCAAACGATCTTACTATGATTTTATTGCATCACAAACACAATATCAAAATCGTCCACTTCATACATTCGTCAGTGCACCTCTGGCTCGACCCATCTTGTATCCATCCACCACATTGCCTGCACCCCCCACATTGGTCTCTCATGGCACCAAATCAGCAACGATAGGTGCCGATCCATTTTACGTACCACAAAGACGACGCCGAGCTGCAAGTATGTAGGAGATAATACATGATTTTGGAAATGTTAATGATATTTGTTTTATAGAATTGTGTATATTTGTCAAATTTGGTAATGCTAGTTTGTATCGAGCTGTCTATCTTGAAGAATTGACAGTCAAAGATTTACAAGAAAAGTTGTTGAACAAGGTGAACATGGAATCTCATCAACACGTCAAGTTGGTACGACATGTGGCGAATAAAAAGGATGTAGTAGCAGTCAAGATGGATGATAGTATGGTGCAAGCTATTCCAGAAGAACAAGATATGCAAGTGGATTCTACTGTGTCCAAGGAGGATCCAGATGGTACATTCACACTTGTATTACGTTATTGATTATGCTTTGATATCTTTTGTAAATAAAATTCAATAGTGTTGCATTGGTAATGATGGGTGATAGAAGCAAGGTGATCAAGGGGATTTACAAAGACACAGTCACTTGACTTTACGCTTTTGCCTTCTTGCATCGTTCCCTATTCTCTACCTCAGCGTGTGTGTGTGCGTGCGTGTATTGTGTGTGCTTTCTTTTTCTTGTGCATATCTCTTTCTTTTTATTCACACCCCCAACCCACCCTACTCAAGTAACATTTAATCACCCTAAAAACAACACACATGTCCCACGTGAAATCACGAAGAAAGGCCCGTGTGCCTCATGACCATGAGTCTGACAGTGACGAAGGAAACGATGCAAAGAGTGATACCCATTCAGTATTGTCTTCTGACAATGACTATGACGACGACGATTCTTCAGAAGACCATGACAGCGACAGTAGCGAAAGTGATAGTGGAGACGAGACTAGTAGCTCGGACGAACAAGAAAGTGATGATGATAATAACAACGCAAAGGACGATACTGCTGCTACTCTTGAAGAAGAAAAGCCCAATGGGATATCATCAACCCATGCAGATACACAACAAGAACCATCGACATCGAATGAAGCAACACCACGTAAGTTTATTTATATATGCTTACATTATATATCATTGACATGTGTATTGCATAGGTCCAAAAACTGATAATCTGAACGAACGTGAAAAGCAAATCATTGAACGACGAGAATATCGAAGGCGCTTGGCTGAAGATCCTAGCTTTGTACCTTTTGTGGGCGAATTTTGGAGTCATGACGATAGATACAGAAGTGATGCATTAAAGCCAGCAGATGATAAAGACCACCCATCATCATCATCATCATCAGCAGCAGCACCTAAATTCGCTTCATCACCATCAACAGCACCACCACAACAACAAAGACGACGTTATCCAAATCGTGGTGTACATCGACGGGTTCCTGAAGAACGATTAAACCAACGATGGGGACATGATGGATATGAAGAATTGATGCGCATGGAGGAACTTGAGGAACGTGAAGGGCGTAAATTCAGTACACTGAATGAATATTATCGTTCAAAACGAAATGGTGGTCATAAACAACAACAATCTCGTAATCGACGTACGAAAGCGGATATACCCGAAGGTGCTGGAGCAAGTGGTCAATGGCAACAAGTGGATACCGTAGTGGAAAGTTTTGATCAACAATGGCCAACACTTGGAACAACGGATAAGGAAGATACTACGAATAAGGAAGGGGAATCGACTACCAATGAGGGAAAAGAGAATGATCAATGGGGCACTATTACTACTACTACAACAGAAAAAGAGGATGATCAATGGGGCACTACTACGACGACAACAAAGAACGACGAAGGATGGGGCGACATTGAACAACCAAAGGTTACAGGATGGAATACAGATACAATGGATGCTCAAGTGGAAAGGAAACAACACAATGACACCAAACCACGTAACGACAAACGCCAACAATCTAAATCGAAGCAACCCATGTCACGTGCCATCAATGATACCAAAAAGCGCTCATCAGCACCCAAAAAGGCAGCTGCCAACAATGGAAAAGAAGAAGAAATTGAATGGAAATCTTTGGCTTCATGGGATACTGGAAAGTCAAAGAATGATGTCAGTTGGCAAACCAGTGATTCACAAGACAAGATCAAATCACCCAAGGTGAATGGTGATGATAGTTGGAATGCATCTGTACCATGGGAAGAAGGAAATAGAGCCAAGACAACACAAACGAGTGATAGTGGTTGGGGCGATGTCAACAATCAAGTGGCAGATGATAATGACTGGAAACAAGGAGCTGATTGGGAACAAAGCACAGCTGGATGGTCTACTTCTACTGCTCCTGTTAATGGATGGGGTGATTCCAATAAAACCGAAGGATGGGGATCAAGTACATCTGGTTCATGGCGTGCTACAAAAGACAAGGAGAAGCAACCATCATCTCGAGAACAACGTCGTGGTCGAGGTTATTTATCACAAAAGAAACCGTTCGAATCCACTACCAAATCAAAGCCCATGTCGAAACACGCCAAACCATTCTCACCTTCACAACCCATCCATACCACACCCACAGTACCAACAACAACAACATCAGAACCAACATCTGTTCCAGATAATGCATCACCATCATTATATGCATTTGCAACTGAGCCATGGCAAACATCTGGATCCCCACGTGATGATGCACATGGTCATGAACGATTTATTGAAGATCAAGAAGATCAAGAATCTGATGTAGAGATTATATTGGAAGCCGATACATCAGCCAGTGCCAGCCGTAGTGAAGTGGATACTGCTACACCACCCAAACAACGTGATTTAGAAGGCAATTGGCGACGACGTGATCAACAAGAACGAGTGGGTGATGAAGGTGGAAAGGATGATATGATTGCAGCTCAAACAGCAGCCATGCAACAAGGAGTACCCTATTTCTACCCACCTGCCATGGGAGGATACATGCACATGCCACCTTATCCAATTCCAATGCCAATGACATCTGCTCCGGGAGGTGCTACAGCACCACCACCCTCTGCCATGATGCCCATAGTTACCACAGCTGTACCAAATGCAACCACCATCCCATCGACATCACCACAAAATGGATCGAACAATACAGAATCACCTGATAATGGATCCTATGTGCCTTCTAGTTACGAAGCTAATGGTATGGTTTATTACAGTGTGAATCCTTCTGCCATGTATCCCTACTATTATTATCCACCACCCATGGCCATGCCTATGATGGCAGCAGCACCGCCACGTGGCACAGAACAAGGCACAGATCCTTCTGTTGAAGATGGATGGGGTCCTGAACCAGATCAGCATGCTCAAGACAGTGGGTGGGAAGCTGACAAGAATGCACAAGCTACTTTCAATCCCCCTTTTCATTACTATCCTTCATATTCATAATCCCTTATACACACAATAGCACACTTTGTCATATATACACGCACCTCCCAATTACCACATTGCTCTGATCTGCATCACTTTATTCGTCTTTGTAAATCATGCATCTTTCTTCTGTTTTTGACTTCAAGGTTTACAATCTATCTCTATATCATTAAAATACTACTTTGCCCAACATCAATCCACAAAAGTCATATTATAGGATGCTGCTTGCAAATATAATTATATTGGTAGATAATAGGATGATGATGAAGAGAGAAAGAGAGAGAGAAAGAAAATGAGGAGATAAAAAAGTGAAAGAATTATCGAGCATTTGCAGAGGTGGCAGCAGGCGCAGAGGATGGTATCATGTCATTGTTGTTGCAAGTAGGAGATGTAGAGGGAGGGGTAGCTGAGAGAGGTGGTGAAGCCATTGTTGTTGATGATCCATTTTGAGTTTGTTTGTGGTGGTGACGAATGTCGATGGGTGATGATACCGGTAAATCGGGTCTTTTAGGTGATGAAGTTTCATCCGTGGATGTTGCTGCTACAGTCATGATGGCAGCTGGTGAAGAGTTTTGTCGTGGGGGCATGGAGGGTGGTGGTCCAAGTTCACCTGCAACTCTCGATCTTTTCAATTGCATGGCTTCCTCACATTTTCTCAAGACATCTCGAGCACTTGCTTCCATATCTTCTTCGTCAAATGATAGATTCTGTAATGGCACAATGATATCTTCAGGAACCTATAAAAGAATCATCACGTTTAATGGTTGAATTATGATTGCAAGTGTGCACACATACCGCACAAAACTCTTCTTGATACTGCAACAGCATATGGATGGTATCAATGACCGTGGCAGAAAACAATTCATCTTTGAGTGGATCCTTGTTCTTGGAATACAGTACATTGGGTGCCAGCACCGTTGCAATATTCATCAAATCCATCTTGCTTCCATTTCCATCTTCTGTTTCGGCAAATGTCGCCACCCATTTAAGGAACAAGAACAATACTTCCATCGTATCTCGGTTGGGTTTCGGTAATAAACAGCATGCCAGATGCAATACCCGCTTGCGATCTTGCTCCGATTGGATTTCTATCATAAATGCATGCATGTGAGTAAGATCGCCCATCCAATCCGTCATGTTAATACTCACTGTTCACCACCGTAAATAACTTGTATAATTTGTAGGTCAACAATGGCTCTGGCAACTCGCGTAGAAACTTTTTAATAAGAGCAGCCACCTGCACCGGGGTCTCGTTGGATAAATGCACATTATTGGGATTGGCGTCCATTTCATCACTCAGTTCTTTTAATCGTCGAATGTTGCCATTTTTACGGAAAATGCCTTCCACAGACATGTCTATTATGGATGTGCCCTTGTTAGAACTTTTGCTTGTACTTGATTCATTGACTTACCCATCCGCTTCATGGCTGATATGCTATCATCAATAAATGTCGGAATACGGATACGACTAGGTCCAGCGCCCAAGTTCGACTCGGCGCCATTCTTTTCAATTAGCATATCCAATGGCACGCCAAATGTTCCTTCTATGATGCCCTTTCAGTATCATCATTTATCTCTCAAAATATCCATATCAACTTACCTTTTGATTTCTTGTTGCCCCCAGCTCTAAGACTCGTGACAAATTTGCCCCATAATGTCGAATTCTTTTTCTCATCAATCAAATCCACCAGCTCTTCGAGTGTAAAATGATCCTTGAGCAAGTCTTCCAAATAAAGTACGGCAATATGTTTCACCATGAAATGGTTTAGCGCACTAAGTTCGGCAATGTATGTAAACTTGGCCACTGGCTTCACCTTGGCATAAGCTGAAACTGAAGTATGCATAGGAGGACGAGGTTGTTGCAACGTTTGTGTCGTTGTTCTTGCATCTCCACTATCACTAGGGCTGGGTGTGGGTATCGCTGTTCTTGCAGCTTCTAATGCAACACTATCGTCTTGACCTTGGTTTGCAACATAGGCAGTGTTGGGACTAGGTGTTTCCATCAAGGTGGATCGTTTCGCAATACGACGAGAATCCGTCAACTTTCGACCCGTGCTGGTAGATTTCACACGTTTGATATCACCCAAATGAATAGTTTCCTTGGCATTGCCATCTTTGGATGTATGTTCATCATTATTGGCAGGTGGATGTGTTGCTGCTGACATGACGGCTGCTGCATTGGCAACATTGGCAGGTGGATGATTTTGTACAGGTGCCGTATCTAATGATCCAACATGTTAAATATCCCGCAATCCATCCTTATCCATAGTAACTCACCTTGTAATCCTAACAACTTGTAGAGTCGTCGATGTGTGAATCGTAGCAAGAATGAAAACTGTTGTAATTGGGATACACGTTCAAAGCCTTGTTTGAGATCGGGACCAGGTGTTGTACACAGTTTGCATAAAATGACGGATTGTTTTGTATCCCAAAAGGCTGATTCATATTCGTCACGGAGAGGTGCACAGCATTTTGAACATGCAAAACAGCGATCGTGCCAACGCATATGCATTAAACGATAACATTGATCGTCACAAATGGTATCACATGCGTGACATTGGTCAGTGGCAAGGGGAGAATCGAGATCACTTGATGTATAACGCTGCTTATTGGCAAGTTCCACCAGTTGACTTAAGAAGCGACTAATGACAATTGATTTCGTATCTTGTTGCTTTGCTTCCTGAAAGACATGTTAGAAACAGCACATTGACCATTACCATTACCATCACTACCACCATGATTTACCAATTTCAGGGCCGCCTTCAAACCGACACGAATTAATCCTTTGAGAAAGTGAGCCAATCGAGTCACCAATGATAAAAGATCTTCAGTGATGCCCATTCGCCTTAAACCGGTCTCTTGTGTTTGTGATAGCAATGTAAAAAAGTTGATAATCTTTCTGCATAGCATTCGTGATTCTCGTTCATGTTGAAAGTTTGGTAGTGATTTGGCGTGGTATTGTGATACAAGGTCGTCAATGGCAGCAAATAACACCTCCACATGGGTAACAAAGTAATCGGCCATTCTTAATCCATCACCATAACTTCCTTGAGAGACATGGATCAACATGTCAGAAATGCAAGCTGCAGCCGATTCTGTATATAAAGTCTGTGAGTACATGCATCACATTGCATATGCATTGAATATTACCTTCAAATGCTGAAAGCACGGTCCATATACGATACACTTTGTCTTCCATAGCGATTTGCGAGTCTCGAAGTTCTTCAATTGTCATTTTTGTAACATCTAAGGAGGATCATTAAGTATATTTGTTCGTTTTGACAAGAAAGGGGGGGAGTAGGTACCTCGATCTTGACGGTCAGTTTGTTCGCCATCTTGTGCCACCTTGACATTCCAAAACTGGGAGGGAATCATGTCAATTAAGCATATGAGATAAACACAATAAACTTTCTTACCTTGTGAATCATGTAGCACTCTGGATGCCAATGTTCATCAATGTTATTTCGAGGGATTTCCACAAATTGTTTAAGGATGGCAGTTTCACAACCGGAGCATTGAATAGCAAATTTGATCGAATAGTGATAATGACAATATACATTGTTGTCGTGTTCGTAGTATGAATCTTCAGGACCAAACACAACAGAACATGCGCTACAGCAGAAATGCTCTAGGTGGAACTTTTTGCCAACTGCCGTAATATAAGGTCCCCTGAGTGCGTCCCCGCAACTTTCACATACAAGGTTGAGTCGTCGAAAATAATCTCGTTCACAAAGCGGTTGCTGTACTCCATGGTCGACTTCAATGGGAAAGAATCGAGAAGCAACTGGCTCATTACAATCCTAAAGACACAATGTCAACAATGGGCATATAAATAAAATGTATGTTGATTTCTGACGTACAAGACAACTGAAACAATCCCAATGAAAAGTGCCGTCCAATGCGCGTACATATTCGCCTTCAATCAAGTGCTGGCATTTGGTGCAATATAAAGTAGATGTTGGGCATGGTGGTGCAAGTTGATCACAACAAGAAGCGTCAGTGGATGAGCACTCTGGCGGTGACATTGGACAAGAACAAACGACGAGGGTCAAAGAAAAATGAGCCTAGGGGAGGAGGATATAAAGGGAATAAAAAAGAAAGAGTGTGTGTGTGTGTGCGTGGATGAAAAGAGAAATAAAACGAGGGCGAGGGGTGGGATGTGGACCTGGCGTATAGAGAAGATAATAAAAGAGTGTACAAAAAAGGAACGAATGTTAGATGGTTAAAAAAAGGTACAAATATCCAAGAGAGAAAGAGAGAAAGGTAGCTGATTTGATGAATGCCTGAGAAGGAGTCAAAGACACCACACACTCATATTGTGATCCCCCATTCACTCTGCCTTTTTTTTACACTCAGCAACAAACCATGAATGATACAATAACAACGGTTGCTTTCATGCATACTTCTTTATTACCATGGACACATAATTTCTCTACCATTTGGTGATCGCATGGTTTTGCCATGTGTTTTGGCAAATCATTGCGTTGCACAGGTCGACGCTCACATAACAAACAAGCTGCTGATTCAGTACCATTCATGATCATCCAGTTTCAATCAAGGATAGAATGTAAAAATGAGGTCACTTGGATGCTATTTCAGGATAAGCGAGTATGAATTCCGCTAAAGAGACCTTGCGGAAGAGAGAAAAAAGACTCGAGGTCGAGATCATGCGTCTGATCTGTGTGACAAGAGCTTATCCCTTTTTCGTGCAACATCAGGTAAAGTTTACGGATCACACGGCATTATACAGAATTCTTGACAACATCAGCTATATACATTGGACTTTATCACAACCATTCACCTAATATGAATTCTACATGGTGTTGATACAATGAATGCTATCAAGGGATCAAGGAGGGGATGACATAGTACATAAGAGAAAAACTATGACTACTACTACTACTACTACTACTACTTCGAGTCGTCAACTAGCATAGCATCATGCCAGGTGAACAAAATGGTATTTCGTACTTGAAGAGCATCTTCTCGAGACACTTTAGCAAATTGATTGGTCAAGTCGATGCAACGTTCAATATTCTCAGGACTAACAAAATCGTAAGCACATTTGACTGCACTATGATAATTGGCCACTTGATGTGCACATCCTGCCGGGATATACACAGCATCACCCGCATTTTGATAAATACGCCAACTCTTGATCCCGTATTCTTGTTCGAAACGACTCCGAAGTTCATTGTTTAAATATAGCCATTGATCATGGATAGGGTCATGAATGGATCGTTGTCGCTCTTGAGCAATTTTGGTTAGAAATTCTCGTAGCTTGGGAAGCGCTTCATATGGATATATATCCCACACGGCACTCGCTTTGTCATTGGTCGCATATGCATAACACATGATATTGACAGCATCGGCCATGTCACAATGCAGATTGGTGGTACCCACTCCACGATCTCCTTTTTCGGATCCATAAGCTATAAACATCTTGGGACCAAGATCAGGTGGTAATTGGCTTTTTGGGACACGGTTGCTAATGTTGAAATAACCTTCAGGTGTACTGTATGCTTTGACTGGCAAACTATCCATAAATGCATGATGAAGATCTGGAAAGCATTTTTCAAAGTCATCTTTAGGTGGCCAATCCTGTATAAAGTTAATCCTCCATTTTTTTATCCACTTGGATTTTTACCACGCTTACCTTGATTTTATATATGGGCCAAGTCTGGGTCACAGGATCATAATTGGGTCGTTTCACTGGGTTATCAAAACCACGAAAGAATGTTTCCACTTTCATATCTTGTCGCTCTCCCGTATTACAATCAATCACTTCGGCTATTTGCTCTCCGTATTTTTTGATGAAGTTTTTTGGTGACCATGCTCTCTGATTGTTGGACAACATGGTATTTCGTACCTGTACAGGCTTTCCTTGCTTCCAAAACTGTTGAAAGATGTCGAGTGTTGTTATGGATCCATCAATATCAAGATATCCACTCTTTGAGTATCGATCAATAATGGTGTCATTGTTGTTGGTGTATCGACGCTGTCGCTTCCTTGTATGAATATCATCCTGACAATGAGCTGTTGGTATCATATTGCGTTCATTGTGAATCTCCTCTTTGATTGGCATGCCTTCCTTGTTATCACGTGCATCTTGGTCACTTTGACATTTGACGTTACTGTCAGATATCAGCTCATCAATATCCATGCCACATTGTTCCAGGATCTTGTCGATCATGTCACTGCTCAATCTCTCCATGGGAACCATGTGACTCTTGTCATGAAGTCGCCTGGAAGTGCATTGTGATATTTTCGTGCTCCACTCTCGGTCATAGCACCATGGACACAGATCAAGACCACATACGGCACACATGTAGTGGGCATTGAATAGCGTCGTTGAACATACATCACACATGTGTCGATCACCATTCGTAGGGGGTCGCCTTCGTACTTTATTCCCATGTTGTTTACGCTCCTTTACATCTGCCTGCAGAATGTCGTAGAGTCCTTTGCGTATATTGGAAAGCAAATATTTGCGCTCGCTTTGCACATGTCGTATCCTCCCATGTTGAAAGTACTTGGCCAACGTGTCAGGTCCATGATAATTGACGAAACGCGGTATCCTATGAGTTGTATCCTTGTCATCGACAGCACGAACATTGTAAAACCGGCAATCGTGTGTGTTGACACGAGTACAGGCTCGGCATGGATCAAACGGCTTGTGATCGTATGGCTTGAATGATCGGCATTTGGTCGTTTGTCGCTTTACATTAGCAGTGGTATCTTCAAGTGCTCGTTGAATGTCTGCACCAACAAAGGAATGTCTTTGCTTTTTCTTCATTCGATCAGCACAAGTGGAGGATCCTGGACAAGCAATGTAAGTGCGGAGGAAGGCGTAAAAGCGTGATATGAGACTATGCACTGTGCACAATTCGGAATTCCTCCACTCAAAAGCGCAGCCGATGATAAATGAATCAGGCGATAAAAATAAATCCTGGTTACCATGGGAATCAGGAACATGAAACCTATTGTTGCCATGATACCATTCTCTCTACGTTATCGATATTCCCTTCATCCATTCCCCACAATAATGTATCGTTCTTATGGGCTAAACCTTGATTAAATACACCATCTGATAACAGATCTGATCTCTCTCATATCTAATCCAACAATATACGTCATGCCAGTAGCGGATGTTTTGACGCTGATTTTTTAGAATTACGTGTCATCACATCCTCAAAAATGGCATTGGAATAAAGTGTTCTAGTAAGAAAAAAGAGCATTGTTTTGACCATCTATAATATCAATGCCTGGTTGTTTATAACTTTCGGATCATTGACAATGAATCACTGGATGAGCGGTATCAATCAAATCATCTTTAAGCACGCAATGCAGTATCCCACAAATTGGTTATATGGTTATGGTATCAATTTCCAAGCATATATTTCGACAATATTATTAAAAAGACCAATCACTAGCTCATCTTGACCATCTGCATTTACATCCCCCACGGTGATATCTTGTGGCCAATCGCTTGTCTTGATTTCAGAAATCAGCTAGGAAATCATGCATGAATTGATCGTGACATAGAATAAAAAGCTTTCATTGTGCAACTCACCTCGCCATGACTATATATCCGTACACAATTGGCAAGTCCAACACAAGCTATTAAATCTGGTTCATTTTCTGGTAAGCACGTCGGCCGAAAAGTCATGATTTTAGAAAGACCAAAGCCAACTTTGAACCAAGGATGAATCTGTAAGATACAAAGTCAGCATTGCTACCATGATTGTTCTTGTTGCTGTATAATACCTCTCCATCCACCAGAATGTACACAGATCCATCTTGACCACCCAAAAGCACTTGATTGGTATCCATCACATTATCTGTAGTTGAATGATGCTTTGGTCTTGATGTTTCAGTTGATGCTCGAAAACGTCTTGCAGAGGATGTGGTCAAAAAGCGACCTGTTGCCATCTATTTTGTCGTGTGAATCATCTTAAGAAAAACAAAGGGTTGCTTCTTACCGATTGAATGACTGTTGGTACACGTATTGATTGAACCCGTTTCCCATCTTGAATAAAGTGTACAAAGGGCCAGCCATCACACACCAAGAGTGTACGTTGAGGATGATTGAATTGATCATTGAGAATGGCAGATAAGATACAATGAATGCCTACAGCGCGATATCGATTCTATGCTCATTGTGTTCAATATTGATCATGGACCTTTTTCCTCTCGCTCTCTCTCTCTCTCTTACCATGCCAAGTGTTGCTGTTGTTTTTGATTCTCTTCCAATATCCAATGTCCAGAATAGCTCACGTGGATGAAAACTTGTCACTTGACCATTCATGCTCCCCGCAATAATCTCATATCCCTGCGCTATGTAAAGATTAGTATGCAATAGAGTGGATACAACGCTCACACCACTTTTACCTTCCATCTCATGTATACAAATATGTGTTGCTGGTGAGCCAACATCCAGTTTACTTAGGAACCGTTGACGCGAGAACATGGTCACTACACCATTCGAGTCACCCACCACCAGATCTTGAGCTCTTAAACCTGTCAGATCGTATAAATGCATCGCCTGGATCGAGCCACCTTTGGTTTCCATGAGCACTTCAGGAGGCTGACAAGACGCATTGTTAGCGTGTAAGCTTCAATGGATGTGTCCATGGTGTTACCTTGGATTGATTCAGAATGAGAATACGACCTGCCGTACTTCCAATGAGGATATCATTTTCTTCAATAAGCTCTTCAAGAAACGGTTTGCCCACTGCTAAGCAATTAATTGGATCTTGAAGTTTTCGACCCCACAGCTTTTCATATTCGAGTTGCCAACGAGTGTCATCCATGATAGAGAGAACAAGAAAAGAGAATGGATTGATTGATGCGTATTGCCAAGTCCGCATCATTGCACTGCAGCATAAGAACACGTGAATCCTCTAGGTCATCTGCCAACTTTTGCACCCATATAAAAACATTATGAAACATAAGAGAAATCCCATCTGTAGTAATAGTAGTTGTTAATGTCAATGTATGCATGTGTGTCTTTTTGATGCATATTAAACATATTTTATATTCAGGAACAAGATCATCTTTGTCTTTTCACTTTTATCCTTTTCCCCATCCATTCAAAATCTCCTCTGTACACCCACAGATCTTTAACTTGTCTCTTTACTGTTTCAAACCATGATACCCACTGAACGTGATGCTCTCATAGACAAGACCATACAAATATCCTCCTCTTCCTCTTCCTCCTCCTCCAACCATGATCCTTCACAACCTATCAGCCATTGGCGTTGGTTTGTGCTACTTGTCTTTTCACTCTTGTCGTTCTCAAGTGCTCTCATGTGGGATACATTTGCTCCATGCCTGTACATTTTCGTCGACTATTACTTTGGATCGGTGACTCCTTTTACTGTCAATGCCATTCACAGCATGTCGTTAGTCTATATGCTTCTCTATCCCTTTGCAGTTCAACCGACGCTGCATTATTTCGAGGACAGCAAAGGTCCAGGTACAGGTCTTAAACGTGGTGTCATGATTGGTGCGTCCCTGAATGCTTTGGGTGCAGCGATACGTTGGTTAGGCCGATCGCCAGATAGATTTATGGTGCTTTCTGTTGGCCAGATAATGGCTGCATTTGGCAAGTAACAGTGACAACATATCCCAAATGAATTCATCATGCTTATATTACATTCTCTTCTCTACTAGGTCAAGTATTCATCTTGTCGATTCCACCCAAACTAGCAGGTGATTGGTTTCCTGAAAACGAAGCCAACTTGGCAACAGCTATTGGTGTATCAGCAAATAATCTTGGTGTGGCAGCGGGTTGTATATGGAGTCCTATGGCTATTCTACCTGATACTATGCAGGAGGATATCCCTTGGCTACTATTCTTGCAGGTATTGCATTCTGTACTCTGAATTAAACTTGATCGCCCATCGCACTAATGCGTCTTATTGCATATAGTTTGCTTTCGCTACGTCCATTTTGGTGCTCATTTGGTTGGCATTTCAACGAAAACCAGATGTACAACGGTAATACACTTTTTGGCTGCATTAGCGTAACATACTAAATCTCTTTTTTTTATTCCCAGGTTGATCCCGCATGATGCAAGGGATGAATCATTGCGTGATGAGGATGGCGGAAATAGTGGCAGCATGCTTTGGAGACAACCATCGTTTTATTATATGCTCGCATCTTATGGAATCATTATGGGTGTTCAATGCTCGGTGATCACGCTCCTTGCACAAATTCTCATGCCACCATTCCAAGATACCATTGATGAAAGCTTTGTTGGTTGGCTCGGCTTTATCATGCTTGTCATTGGATTCCCTGCAAGTTGCATCATTGGACATTACTTGGATCAAACGCTGCGATATAGATTGGTGTCCAATTTCCTTACGGTATGCATGGCTTTGAGTGGTATTGGACTTTACGGATCGATTGAATTCGATTCGCTCATAGGTGTATCAGTATCATGGTAAGATGATTTTACACTATCAGCTCAACATATATACTGATATCGAAATCTATTATCTAGCATCGTTCTTGGAATCACCACATCAGGTATGATCACACACATACATCATGGAATTAGGACTTGTCACTCATCACTCTGTCCTTATAGCCATTACACCTGTACTCTTTCAATACGCTAGTGAACTATACTATCCTATCAATGAAAATACACCTGCAGGTTATTTACTATCCGCGGGTAATATCGGTGGTGTCTTGCTTGTTACGGTATTGGGATGGAGTGAAGATATGTCGAAAAGATTCTCCATGAAGATACCCATGCTGTTCCTTGTGACAATCATGCTTATCACTGTTGTCTTTATGGCCATGATCAAAGGGAAATTGAAGCGTACACTAGCCACGCAGTATTTCACTTGTTTACCCGCATAATGATATCCCATTCACACACACCCCCTTCAACACTGTACAAATTACATTAGATCACGTACATATATAATTCATTCAACATGTCTATATAAAATTTCATTTTCTTTGACTCATGTATATCTATTATCTCTAATCTATTATACTTGTGCACCTGATAAATCGTGAAGCAAACTCTGTCGAGAATGCACACCTTCTTGTCGTCGCCGCTTTCCTTCTAACCAAATCATGGTTTCTGCATATGTCTTTGGAAGGATACGTCGTGGTGATGCCTTGTCACTCGTGGCAGCCATAGTAAAGTAGAAAATGTTGGTAGTTTCACTCTTGCCCTTGTTAATGTCCACCACTTCAGCAACAACACGCACTTGGAATGATTTGTGAGGATGTCCTTCTGCATAAATAATTTCAGACTTGAGATTGAGCAATGTACCAACGTGCACAGGTTTACGAAAGACACATTCATCCATGGCTAGCAACATGGCATCCCTTGACTTGAGATACATGATGGAATTGGCATAGGCCACCTCGTAAGCTCGACGCATCAAGTATCCACCGAAAATGTTATTGTGGATATTACGATCCTGTGGCTGCATCAAGAACGTGCTATCAAGACGGGTATCTTTCATCCAGACCACATCTTCAGGCAATGGTACTCTTTCCTCGATCGAGACTCCACTTGTAAAGGAATCGTCTTCACCGCCCAAATACTTGCTGTATTCAAGATAGGTGTCGTGGATAGCAAGACGTTCGCTTGGTGTAGGTGGCATTCTGCTCAAAGAAGATTCGACAGCTTTCTTCTTACGTGCCTTGTTAGCCATAGCAAATTCGAATAAACGTTCTTCGGCAGGTGAAGTTGTTTTCAATGGGTTGATCTGAACTGATTTACGAGTAACGGAATCAATGGCAACCATAGTAAACCTTGTAGCGAGTACAGTGTTGGGACTAAGATGACCAACAAGATCTTGTGAAGTTGGTGTATGCTGCTTATCCAAATCCAGGTCCTCGATCCCTTCAGGGATGATCTCGGCCTTAAGAAATACTAAATTGAGCCGTTAATCCAATGAATTTCACTGTAGCAGTTGAATACTTGCTTTCCATGGAACTTCTTCCAACATAAGTCACTTGACCCGTCAATTTGTAATCTTCAACTGCTTTCGGCAAGAACAAATCGAAACGATCCACACACGCTGTGACAATGGTAACAGGACGTGCTTGAGGATCACCATTATCAATGTGCTGATAAGCAATAGAACCAGCCATGGCATCGAGATCTATGAAATGTATCGGTTAATATTTCACCTCTTTTGTCATGCTCTTTTTCTTTACCTTCTAAAAGCTTTCCAGTTCGAATGCGACCATCCACTGTGATATAATCATCCAAGAGAGCAGGAGAGGATTTGAATGGCAAGTATTCAATCATGGCACTATCTGCAATCTATCAATGTGTAGTTCATGCGAGAAAATGAGAAACACATGTGTAACATCCAATCGGGCGTTTTTTCTTCCAGAACACTTGCCGTCTTTTCGATCAGTTTGCGTTCCTTGCCCGGATGAGTGGGACAAATGGATTTTTGGTTTTCGCGTTGTAGAATCTTATCCATCCAAAAACGTTGACGTCGTGTGCCATAGATTTTATCACGTACACCTGTATTAAAATCAATAAGGCGTATGGATCACGCAAATAATAATAATGATGGAAACATACTTTGTGGGTGATGATGGCTATGATGAGGATGATTATTTTCGAGAACATATCGTGTGGTCGAAAAGGATCGTTTTGTAGTCGAAAGTATGGGTTGTTGACGTGATAAAGGCCTTGTGGAATTACGTAGTGTTATACGAAACATGATGATCTCTGGTAAAGGTACAAGGAAAGAAAGGAAAGAGAAAGAGAATAAAGAAAGAGGAACTGAAAAGCAAATGCCGCGGAGATTACCCATGCCGTCATTGATGTTATTCCCCCACACACATATATGCACGTACACACACCACACACATTGACTTGCTTCTTCCGCTCGATTGTTTCTCGGATGAATGCGGGTGATGGGTCCGTGTTGTATTTTAGAGGGGATAAATAAGAATCCGCAAACATGTGTGTAACCAACCACCCATCACACCAACTTGTCTCAACTATGAAATATGACATTGTTGCATTCGATGATCCCATTGGTATCCTTATATCAACACACACAATGATAATAATGCACACATATGCAAGGGAAGCTTGGTAGCTGTCAATAGAATTGGGTTTGTTTATCATTGTTTCTCTCACTCTCCTGTTTGCCATATGGCGTTCGTTTGACAAGTCACTGGCTTCTTATCTTCAGGGCCACCTTTCTTTCCACTTTGTAAAATGAATGCACCACTTCCTGATGCTCGTGTTGGCAGAGAAAAGCAGAATTACGATGCTTATGGTGTTCGTCAGGTCAATGCCATGGCTGTGCTCTCCCATTGTAACCCATGACTAACAAGCATAATACAGGTAGCCGTCGCTATTCCTGTCAACAGAGAAACCAAACAAGTCCTTATTATCACGAGCAGCAAATATGACAACGTGTGGGTTTTGGTAAGTGAAACATATTATAACGGTAAAGATCCAATGCATAACATCTTGTATGTATAGCCAAAGGGAGGATGGGAGAATGATGAAACTCAAGAAGAAGCTGCAAAACGAGAGACCTATGAAGAAGGCAAGCATTCATATTATTTATCTTTGCAATCATGCATTTCCTTATGTAACATCATACTTGTATAGCTGGTGTGTTGGGCGATATCACTGGATTTATTGGCAATTATATGGATTACAACTTTAAAGGTCGCCCAAAGTCATATTTCTGGGTGTATGAACTCGACGTCAAGCAAGAATTACCAACATGGCCTGAAATGCGTGTTCGAGAGCGTCGTTGGGTAAATGATAAATGAATGGCAAAATGGACATACAAGGATTAAACAAGTATTCATTGTCTATAGTGCAACTTTGATGAAGCCATGAAAGCCTTGGAATTTAAGCCATTTATGCAGCAAGCGTTACTCAAATCATCTATCGCACCACCATCATCATCACCATCATCATAGTTTATAGCACATTACCTTTCCCTTTCTGAATGAATGCATAAAGAACCAAGTGTCACACATCGCTACTTTATCTAATAAGACTCTGACTTCAACAATGAAATGTTCATTGATGCTCACATTGATCAGGTTCGACGAGTATATGACGCTCGTGCTCTTCATCCACAATTGTACATGGAGCCTTTAGAAGATTGATGTTGATGGCTATTTTCAGTTTTCCTCATTTGTATATCATCGCCCAGTATGTACATGCATAGACGCCACTTTTGGATATTGCAAAAGTGTAATCTAGAGAAGCGAATAACTGAACTTTAGAAATGAAACATGAAGCTGAATTGCTTTATTGGATCCATAATATGGGTGAAGAGCATGATGTTAGCGATGGGTGGTGACTAATAGGATCAGGGACGATATAATGACAACAATAATCAGTCAAGCCAGGGAATCCCTGATTCATGAGAATACACAAATAGTGAAGACATTGAGCGTGGTGGGATGAAATAGCCATTTGCCACTCGATTTTTCTTAAAACGTTGATTGTAACCAATGAGTGACACATGGCGAGATCATGTATGATGCAATCGCCATTATGCTCAGATCAATTACCTAATGCTTTCTTACTCAGACCATTGATCACTGTAGTCTTGTCCTTTTCATTCAACCACTTGATCATTACATACAGACACCAGCAGTACCCATTAATCAATCACTCTTTCGCTTATACATGGATTCAATTTCTCTTGTATGCAAACATAAAGTGTACAAGTTATCAATTTGATTTGCCATGTGTCGCCTTGATCCAAGTTACACGGTCGTCAAGATTACAAGACATACACGGAAATGAAGGAAAAAGGATTTTCCTCACCCAGCTAACCTATAAAAGATTGGGGTACTTTGTCATTCTTCTCCGCCTTTTCTTCTTTGTTTTTTACTGCAAAAGATGTTACATGAAAAGAATTCCGATGAGAATGTTACGGCAGTATCGATGGATGATCACAGCAACAAAGAACAAGCACTAGCAATAACAACAACGACGCATAAAAAATGGTGGCAATTTTGGAAAAGCGACATGTCTGTAGATCCACACTCCTATTCAACACTGAAAAAATCGACAATCTTGATCATCATTTCATTTGCTGGTGCAGTGTAGGAGTTACGAGTTGGATCATTATATGTATTTGTATCTCTCATCAAATTCGATTCTTCTTTTACTCCCAGGAACCCAATTGCATCAACGGTCTATGTGAGAAGTGATGAACAATGTGCCCCTGTGAATCATCATCTGACCAATGGCTACTATAGTATCCAGCCTTGACCGAAGTACAACGTGCATTCAACACTTCAGATACTGCCGTCAATGCATCTGGTAACTATCGATTGCAACCTCTTTTCTCGTCGGTGTCCACCTTGTAATACTCAACATGCAATCATCGGTTAGTTTCATTGTTTGTTTTCCTCACCGCCTTTTGTGTAAGACCAAGCAGTCTCATACATGTATTATATGAAGCTTAACTTTGCTGTTTAGCCACTTGTTTGGGCTTCTTGGAGTGATGGAGCTGGTAAGTATTCCCATTCACTCACTTGTGAACACCATCAATTCATTGCTTGGTTATGTAGGGCGTCGACCTATCTATTTAATATCATTTGCAATTGCCATTGTTGGTTCCGTTTGCTGTGCTGTATCTGTCAACATTGCGATGCTTATTGTTTTTCGTGCAGTCAGTGCTGTGGGTGCATCTTCGGTATGTAATGACATTGCTATGATGCAGAGTAATTCAACCATTTTTATACATTCCTTCCTTACTTTATGCAGGTAATGTCACTCGGTGCTGGTAGTTTAGCGGATTGTTTCGAAGCCCACGAACGAGGACGTGCTTATTCTTTGTACACCATTGGTCCTATCGCTGGACCTGCTATAGGGTAAGATGCAATTGCATATAAACACCATTTCCAACAGTGCCGTTATGTAGACCAATTATTGGTGGCTACTTGACAGAACGATTTGGGTGGCGATCCACGTTTTGGTTTGTAGCCATTTTTGTCTTTTGCATGTGGATCTTGATCCTATTCTTTCTACCTGAAACGTATCGTCCTGATCCAAGTACAACAACCGTTTCAACCAAAAAGAAGAGACTAAGGATCCCTAATCCAGTGGGTGCTCTCAAACTATTACGATTTCCCAATGTGCTCGTGGCTGTTATATTTCTTGGAATCATGTTAGTCATCCTTCTTACACGCAATGCACGTGATTGTACCACAACCACTAATAATTTTTGAAAAGGTTCGGTGTCTATTACTTGCTCAATACTTTGTTTGCATGGACCTATGCCAATCAATACAATTTGGACTCTGGTACCGTTGGTTTGTGCTTCCTGCCATCGGCAGTAGGTGGAATTCTAGGAGGCAATGTCGGTGGTCGTCTCTCGGATATTGTATACAATCGCAATGTTAGGAAAGCAGGAATCGATGCACAACCATATCCTGAAATGCGACTCAGTACCCTAGTGTTTTGCATAGCATCCTTGATCCTGTTTGGTTCATGCGTGGGTTATGGTTGGTGTGTGCAAGAAAATGTACACTTTGGTGTTCCCATGGTGTTTTTGTTTTTTGGTACAAGAATGTGTGCAACCATTATCTTCGTTGTTTTACTGATTATTGTGTTTCTAGTTTCCTTTGGCATCATGCTCCCACACGTAACACTCACAACCTACCTGGTCGACTGCCATCGTTCCCAAAGTGCATCTGTCACTGGTAAAGATGATTCAAGGACATGTGAACACTTGATTTATTGGCTAATATAACTATTCTATAGCATGCAATAATCTCTCGCGCTATGTAATGGCTGGTATTGGTACACTTTTATCATCTGATTTGATGCGAGCCATGGGGAATGGGATTCTATTTACAGTTGCAGGTGCCTTGGTAATTCTCCTTGGGATACCACTCATCTATATCAAGAATCAACCTGAAAAATGGATCAAGATGCGACAAAGCAATATCAAGTAAATCCTTCTGCATAATGTATTAGAATGGCATTTTCATCATTACAATATAACATTAAAGCAATCCTTGTGCATAAAGACACTTGTGACTTGTGGTGCAACTTGCACATTGGTCGCTGGCTTAATCCAACAAAAAAAGCACCTCTCATTTTCAATCCGTCCCTTTGTGTGTGTGTGTGTGTGCACCCCTCTCTCTTTCTTATTTCTATAGCCCATGGCCAGTTCAACGGTTCATCGGGATCTGTCACCAGCCGAACAACATGCATCGCTGACCAATGCAGGTGCAACGATTGAGCAACTCATCAAACGCGATAGTCAATACCCTGACCTTGCAGATTTATTACGAGGCAAGCATATACAACACGCGCACTACCCACGCGATCAACAAGTACATTTAGATTATTGCTAACTCGCATCAACACAGGTCCAACATCAGAGAACTATGTTAAACGCGTTAGTCCAATCGAACAGGATTTCATAAAGAGCCACAGCATCCAGATCCCTGACAACCTTGCTGAACAAATCGATCGTAAGTAAACATGCCATGGCACTGGTTGCAATAGGTTGTCATTGTATCATGGTTACCATTGACGACTTTTTGTATATTAACTAGAACTCGAATGCCGATGTTTCATGGGTGTGCTACCCGAAATCAAGCGTGCGTGGATAACTGTTGATCACCGCCTATTTCTGTGGAATTATGTGGATGGGTAATAATGACAATGCACTAGTGATATCCATGACAGCTTATTGACATCGTTTTTAGATCGGATTTCTATACCTACGAGGATCAAGATCAAATCATTTGTGGTGTTGGTCTCATCAAGCCCAAACCTGGTATGCATGATGATGGGTGGACGATCATTTCTGATATATATCTAACACATGTACAGATAGCTTTGGTGAAAACATCAATTACGTTCTTGTATTGGCAACACCTGTGAGCATCAGTATTTTGGCAGTTTCCATTGACGACCACGGTGTAGCTGGTGACAGGATTTCGCTCTTCTTTACGGATTTGGCAATGCCTTCGGATGGTGTACAAATGTCTCAAATCATTGGAACTGATGATGGCAGGATATTTATGGTGGGAGATGATGGACGTGTATATGAATTAGAATATCATGTAAGTATTCAATATACAATGTGATTGGAGCACTTTGTATTGACACGTGTAATTCATCTAGCAAAAACGTGGATGGTTTCAACGACAAGGCTGTAACCTGATTACTCGTACCCAAACGCCTTTGAATAGTTACTTGCCAACTTTTCTTAGGAAACAAGCTCAAGGTATGTGTTTATATATTGGAATGATGGGGAACACTGATTAATATATCATCGTGGCATCTAGTCCAAGTTGTCTCGATTGCAGTTGACAGTGAACGGAACGTTTTATACATGCTGAGCAATATGTCTACCATTGACGTTGTGTATCTGGGAAACCCAACCAATCCATTCCAAATCGTCGCCAGCAACAATGACATTTGTAATCAAGCTCGCCTAGCATGTCGACAAAGCACAGTTATCTTTGATCCATCAGAATTCCAGATCAGATCGATTCATGTCATCTCCAAAGCCGAATCGAAAAAAGTACATTTATTGGCTGTTACCACAAGTGGTTTCCGCATGTATTTTACGCATCACCGTGACGCATTACGTTATATGACCAACAACCAAGATGATCAACCACCTAACGCATTGGAATTGATACACATTCGATTACCACCTCCTGTTGAATTCTCTGGTGCAACACCTGTAATGCAGGGACAAGAAAATCCAAATGGCATTGTTCATGCAGCCTATTACGATTGTGGAACGATGATTACAGCAAAGATTATGAATGAAGACAAGGACAAAATTATCATGACTGCAGCTGATATGAGAAGTTTCGCTAGCCAACTCGATTCCAACAACACTTCACCTAATACTATTCCTACATCGACACCAGCATCCACTGTTTATTCTTCACCAGCTCAACGAATGTCTCTTGTGGAAACGAGCACATCAATTGAATGTGATGGACGTGTATATGCTATTGCAGAAGCCAATGTACATCCAAAGGGAAAGCAATGTATCAATGAAATCAGTAAACGACTCACTGAACCACCACGACAATTCCTTGTTCTCAGTGGAAAGGGATTGACTTTCTTTGTTAAACAACGACCTGTCGACATTTTACAACAATTGCTTATAAACGCTCGGGATGATATTGAAGGACATGCTCGTGAATTCCTTGACTTCTTTGCTGGTTATGGTCGGGTACAATCATGTGCCATGTGTCTCGCCATTGTTTGTGCAAACTTTGGTGCCACTACTCATGAACAAGGTAAGAAAGAGAATAATCACAGTTTGTCAACAAAGGGGATACTCATTGTTTATTCAGTCAGCGTGATCCGTGGTGCAACTCAACTATTCTTCGAGTGTGGAGGAAGCCCAGCAGCAGCATCTTCTATCACCACAGGTAGCAATTTCCTTGGCAAAGCAACAGGTCCAGCAAGTACCATTTACAGTGGCAAACATGATGGCTTCGCCCTTTACTTTGCACGTTTGGTTGCCCCTGTTTGGAATCTCAAAGTATTCGAAATCACGTAAGTTATGCTTTTTGTTAATCCTCGTTTCTTTATTAACAATGATACATTGTTTTGAATCATCATTATATAGTAGCCAACCAAAGGCAACTCAAAACACCAGCAAACTGCAAGCCAAGCTCTTGGAATCACAACGTGACCTTGTACGCTTGAAGAGCTTCATGGATGCGTAAGTGTATTTATTTATATACGGGATTCCAAATGTGGATCTAACGTTTTCTCCATAGCAACCAAGAATTCCATGCATCGGCCAACATTACAGATTCACGATTCCAGTCTGCCGATCAAGGAATGCTCCAAGTACTGGTGGTAAATATTGCATCAATCGTTATATAACTTGAACGCTAACAACATTATGGATGTAGAACGAACAACAATCGCTCCACAGTCTATATATTCTTCTTACACAATGCATTGAAGCAATCTCGTTCCTCGACTTTTTAATCGATGCAGGCATCCAAGAGATATTGCAATGGTAAGTAATATCTTGCAGAAAATGAATGATAATTGACATTTTGGCACATTAGTATCTCCGAAAGTGCTAGAAGCGAAATGCATAATTTATCACTCGATGCCATGCTCAAGGATCCACGTGGACGTGTCATGACGAGAGAACTGGTGATTGCTGCAATCAACAAGTATGGTGCTTCGCACACCCATGTTGGCTTTGATATTGTCAGTGATCTGCTGCGACGTAAATGCAGTTCATTCTTTGGTCCAAGTGATGTTGCTTTCTACAAGGTAATTGGAACACACGTGATATCACACTATAATTAAACTCATTAATACCCTTATTTTATAGGGTGTGGAAAACTTACGACGAGCACAACGAGCTGATGTTGAACATGAACGATACCATGCATTGACTGAATCACTGGATCTCTTCAAACAAGCAGCTGATTATTTGACGGATGAAAAGTTGGCAGAGATTTGCGCTGAATATGACCGACAGCATTATTATCTTGGTTCTGTTGAATTACCACTTGAACGTGCACAAAAGCTTGATCCACAACAACAAGCACTGGCATATACCGAAGGCCGAGCTCCATTTGGTGATGCCGCTGGTCAGCAATTCCATCAAGAGCGAAAGCGATGTTACGAGCACGTGTTTCGAGCTTTAAAATCTGTACGAGCTTCATGCAATACCCCTGATGCCAACCGCCACGCTGAAGCTGTTCATTATGCCAACCGGGTTCTCCAAGCGGCACTTTCATATCAAGACAAACATTTCCATTACGAACTATACGAATGGTTCCTTCAAGAAGGTCTCAAGAGGGATCTTTTAGTGGTTGACAGCAAATTCTTGATTCCATTCTTCAAGGAACGCGTTTCAGAAGTGGATGGCATGGACTTTTTATGGCAATATTACCGGAGGAAAGAGCAATACTATGAAGCAGCACTTTATCTGGAAGCATTGGCATCACGGCCGAATGGTCTACCCTTGATAAAACGGCTGGAATATCTGGCATTAGCCATGGTCAATGCAAGGTGTCGTGATCCGAAACAACAAAAAGCACAAGAAAGTACACAGCTGCTTCAGCAACTTGAAAAAAGTATTGAATGTGCCCGGATACAGATGCGCTTACAACATGCACTACATGCCATGGCAACGGCAGAAAGTCAGCAGGCTGCAAGAGACCTTGACAATGAGTTGCTGGATTTGAGCGATCTTTATAACAAGTATGCTTGTCCTTTTGGTATAATAGATGAAGAACGTGCTATCATGAAACTAGCAGATTACAATTATTCAGATGAATCTTCCTATGTTACTCCTGATATCTTTAAATAAATAAAACCGAATCCATAAACATCAACGTTTGCAACAGCGTTATCAATATTAAATGTACTCTGCTACTAGGCAACGATGCTGGTTGATTTGATGCATAAATGATTCAATAGTGCTTCCCGAGACACGGGCGGGAGATATGCATAATAGTATGGATCCATTTATGCACTCATTGAATACTAGCATAGCAACGGCTTGTCATCAAATGAAAATAATACAAGTAAAACATGTTGACAATAATGCATCCACAGCTTTATTCTTTTCAAATCAACTTAAGCCTGTCTCGGTAATCTCTATTTATACTTCCACTTTATCCAAATCCGCCTTTTCTTTCTTCATCCTAGCTCGGCATTCTTCATCATTTTCCTTTGCGCACACATACTTTTTTACACAACTCTCTTTTGATACAGTAATAGTGTCTGGTGCTCATTAACTTATCATTTCAACCGATATCCAATTGTCCTACCTATCACATAACCCTTTTACCCTTTGATAACCTTCCTATCAAACGCATTCTTTACACTTGGTGTTTATTGTGAATCAACCCATCCATTTCACACTATCCAAAGCCATTACCTAACACCTATATAATCAAAATCAAATGGCTTGGCACTGAAATACTATTATCGCAAAAGGAAATATTTTGACACTTTACATGAATGCAAGCATTCAAAATGTGCTGGGACTTGGGATCAAGACTGGTAGTATGATTCAACATCCTAGTTAAAAAAGTGACTGGGCCCTAGATATTCTGAGTTTCTAGGTCCTAGATAGTCTTGAGACTAGCATCCTGCTCCCCTTTCTCCGCTCCTTAATTGACAATTCATCTTGTAAAACTTGCTGAGCTCCCCCAAAATATATCACAAATTCACCATTGCATTCTACATCATCTCGGCTGCATTCTGGTGTAATTTTCTTATTAGTTTGACCATTTTTTTCGAAAGAAATTTTTTGAAACGTAATGTTCAAACCAAGTGCACAAAAACCGACACGTGTGGTGCTAGAGATGATTCAAGAATATCCGGGGAGGTAAGTTGTGTATATAAGGAATATAAAATAAGAAAAGCTCCACCGGCAGATAGAAATACAAGCAATAAAATGGTCAAATGTAAAGGGATCAATGTCCACTATAGACTGATATATCAACCTGCAATAGACAATCGAAAAATAATCAAAAGGGAGAGGGAGTAAATGTAAAGGATACAATCGAGTATAATGTATGAATAATCTAAAGGATAAAAGGGATTCTAGTCCGCCCTATAGTCAACGACCAGCAATGGAAATCAATATATCTTTAATCTTTGACTTCAACAAGCTTGTTATTCTTTATGCAACAATGATTTCATTTTATACTCAATGAAACTAATGATAATGATAATGATGGTGTGTTTGTGTGTGTGCGTAAAAGTGCGCATTGATCAAAGAGCCTGGTCTACAGCCCAGAGAGTTGGATCTTCATTATGATGTCCTTGTGGATTCTTGATCCAGAAGATATCGTTTTGCTGCTAATGGAAGCTGCCAAAAGTTGGTAGCTTCCGGGTCGCCAAATGTGCATGCCCTGCCACCTTGTGCTTTGTGGGTGTGTCTGCGTACTGTGTATCGTGCATGTGCGTGTGTGTGTGTGTGTGTGTGTGTGTGTGTGTGTGTGTGTGTGTGTGTGTGTGTGTGTGTGTGTGTGTGTGTGCGTGCGTGTGCAGTAATGATGAGAATCAGTATGGGTAGCACAAATGGTGCATTTGTGCAAGTCGTGCATGTTGAATATGCCATAGTCAAAAGCAGACCTGCTCTATGATCAAACTGTAATACAAATCATTGCTTATGTTCTTATCCCTATACATTGTGTCACATCCACATGTGTGTGCGAAATTGCTCGGATGTGTGGATCCTGTACCCAATTATGAAATGACTTTGAATAAAGTATAGGTCAACCAATGTATTGTGAAAGTGAACGATCTATATCTTGGTTCACGACAGAGGACAAGGAACTATACATTGAGCAGATCTCTAAGATATAACCATGCACGAGTTGAGTGTGGATGACCAATATCCTAGTCAAAAAAGTGACTGGAGTGAGATATTTGGTAGTGAAAATGTATTACGACTGAAAGTACGTTGAGACTGAAAGATAGTTATGCTTTATTCTTATCACTCTATCGCTTTAAATAAAGATTTTACGAGAGGTTTTAGATGACAGATTGTCAAGAAAGATTAAGAACAGGAACCAATGATTGATGTGTACTTATCAACTAGTCGGTTGTTTCACTTGGCCTTAGCTTGTCCCTTAGATCTTAATAGGTTTCAGTTACTTCTAGATCATCCCCGATGTGTAAATTCTGGAAATACATTAATCCTTTATCATTCAGTGTCTGAAATATCACATGGAGCCTAGATAGTCGGAGGACCTTGATCCTAGATAGTCTTGAGACTTGGACTGAAATATTATTTTCTCAAAAGATTTTGGCAAATGCAAACATCATACATGTTGGGATAACCTACCTGTAATGTGCGTGGAAATAACAAGAAAAGATATATTATCGCTACTGTACCTTTTCTATATCTTCATGTATATATTACACTGTAAAGCGTCTAAGCAGTACGGGATATAACTACCTGAAGATCCTAGTCAAAAAAGTGACTGGAGCCTAGATAGTCGGAGTATCTTGATTCTAGATAATCCTGAGACTATCCACCTTATTGATGATACATCTTTTAATCCTAAATTACTCATTGTTGACCTCCCCAAAAAATATATCAAGTTCATCATTGCATTCTACATCATCTCCGCTGCATCACAATCTAATTTTCTTATTGATTTGACCACTTTTTTCATTTTCAAAAAGGAAATTTTCCGAAATATTATGTTCTTATCACTGAAACAAAATGTATATGGGTCCCATAGCACAAATGGTAGTGCATCCGACTCCAGATCGGAAGGTTGGGCGTTCGAGTCGCTCTGGGGCCATTCTTTTTATGGATCCGGCAAGTTTTTATTATGGGTCTCCTAGGATTTGGAGTGGTTTTTTGTTGGGTGTTGTTGTTTGTGTGTACTGTAGTGTCGTACTTTTTGTTTTATAAAAATGATATGTGCCACACAGGCTAGAAGATAAAGTGAAGATAAGATATTCGATGATGTTTATTCATGCACTGCTATGGTTATTTACATTTGATAAGAGAATAAAAGAAGGGGTATATGAATATGAAATCAATATGTGTAAAAGAAAACATTAATATAAGTCCTTTATAGAACTGGATCCGACAGTAGAATAAAGACAAGATGTTCGATCATGCTTATTCATGTACTGCTACTGGTTATTTATATGTGATAAGAGAACAATGAAGGGATATATGAATATGGAATTGGATCCGGCATCAGAATTGGCTGCAAAGCAAGGCCAGGATAACAATTATAAAAGATATGTTTTTACCGGTGATAAAGATGATCATTTATTCTTGTGTATTAAAGTGTGTAACTTATAGAAACAATGGGGATGGAAAGATGTGACCGTGTGATGTATTATGTAAAAGGAATGTGGATTCAGATCATATATCTGATGACTTTTTCTTGGTAAATGTGTTTTGCATAGCTGGCATGTCAACTGTTGTAGCAACATAATAGAACTTTTTGATCGGCAGTCATCTTTGACATCTCTTTTATGCTGCACCTGACATATTCTACTTTGCCATATCATCATTATTACTTGGTGATTATATACTTTGCCCCATCTCAGCGATTATAAATAGTAGACCATTGCATCGAATAAAACATTATATTACGTTCTCGTTATATTTGCCTGTGTGAATCCAAAAAGCAAGACGACACAACTGACAGAATGCTGGATGTGAAAGTAGGAGAAATGTGTTCTTTATGCATAACATGTGGTAGTGATATATATATATTGTATACAAAATAATCATACAATGGGTGTCATGACAAGGAGTAATATGTTAAATGTGCGATAGTAACATGGATGGAATGTAGGACATGACACCAATTCCTACTGAGATGATATCGACTCTGGATTACAATGGCATATTCATCATGCATGTGGCGTTTGGGTGAAACTAAGAAAACGGGCAACAAGAAAAAGATACAGTGAGACCATTGATAGCTGTCTTTATTACCATGTCTCTACCTTATGCTATATATATTGGATTGTGATAAGCTTAAGGAGTAAGGGATATGATATTTATGCAATAAGGATACGCATGTCATACTGGCATGCTACAATGCATCCATCGATTTCGACATAGCTCGACAATTAACCAAATTTTATGCATGCTTTGATGACTCTTGTCATAATTGTAATTTATATATAGTCGAGATCCATCATTTGCCATTTGGCATACGCTTCTTGCAATTCCGGTAGATTATGATCTTGACAGCTTTATTTCTAACATCTCGAATATGCAAACACTCAACGAGCAGCATACACTTAACACATGGCTCGCATATAACTCTCGCTTAGAAGAGCAAGTGCAAGCACAAGCTCATTCGCATCAAGGAGAGTATCAAATGTTTCTCGTGCGCTAGAGTAAAACAGCCACACTGCTGATTGTCTTGAGCTATTCTCACCTTCAAAACAAAAGCAAGCACAAACCAAAGCGCCAAGAAAGATAAAGATAGCTTTGATATAGGAAAAAGGTAATGATTAAAACCATCGTCTCTACTGTTGTATGAAGCACAATAAATGTATGATAAAAAGACTTGCAAGTCGGTGAACCTGTATTCAGATAATGATTCCTGTGTGCAATATAGTACACTTATATATTTCTATTCTAGCAAGATCCCTTCTCGAGCGATTTCCTGAAAGCAGGTGCTCCTTCTGCCTTGAAACGGTGTATCCTGGGGAAAACTCCATGGTACGCTTTTCGAGATTATGGGGACAGCCAGCTCGCAAATGCTTCTCCTCGTATGTTTTGCGATCAGAATGAGCACCTTTTCATTACACACTCGCTTGGAATGGTTTAATATGGAAAACGTAAAGGGGTGCCTTGCAGGTATTTATCCAATACATGGTATGTTCACTACAGCTCTTGCACTTGTGTTCTTGTAGAACAAGGGCAGAAATCCACTTGACAACACTCCGACCTTGGTTTAACCCAACAGCATCATCATAATTCAGCTAAAACACAAGCTTGTTATCCAAGAGTACTGTAAGCATTAAAGACCTTGGCTGATCGCCAATAAACATAATGCACTGCATGATGCATCTTGCTGTACAAAATCGTACGTAGAAAAAAAGCTGCCCCTGATGATCATCATTTTACTTCCCTTTTCCTTGCAGCATCAAGATACATTACGTAGCAACCGACATGACCATAGAAACAACTCATACCAATGACGCTACCCGCCAAGATCAACAACAATCGATTGGCAGTGTTACTAGCAGTACCTGCTCTGTTACTCCTATTGGATCACTCCATCACAAGGAAAACGATTCAAGTTCAATTGATGAAAAAGACACTGATACAATACAAGGATCCATATCAGAGGGGATACGGAATCCAGGATGGCTAACAGTGCTCGGTACCTTTATAATCAACTTTTATACATGGGCTATGCTGGTGAGCTGGGGAATTTTCCAAGTGCTGTAAGTAGGTCATTGAAAAGTAAAAAGAAGAAAGCTCATATGACAATCATATAGATATCTGGATGTTTATGCAGGACAAACAGACGAGTTTCGAATTGCATTTGTTGGAACATCAGCAAGTGCCATTGTACTTGGAATGGGCCTTGTATCGCCATGGTTGGTACGCTACCTTGGTTTCCGAGTAATGATTGTGATTGGATCCATCTTGTGTCCTTTAAGCATGGTGCTTGCTAGTTTTGCAAGCGAATTATGGATGCTATACTGTACACAAGGCATCATGCTTGGAATCGGAGTGGGCTTATGCTATACAGGATCATCTACATTGCCATCATATTGGTTTATACGCAACCGTGCATTTGCTACAGGGGTAGCAGCAAGCGGCACATGTCTCGGTCCAATGATTTTTTCACCCATTGTCCAAACACTCATACTTCATCTCGGCTATCGAAACGCTTTGCGTGTGCTCGGTGGTATCGGCATTATACTCACTGGCACTGGTACTATTCTGATTCGCACACGCGAATCTTCATCACATGATGATCAACAACAAGATCACCCACATAAACCTTTGCATGATCGATCAGAGACAATGTTTACTTGGTCGTATATATTCTATTTATTGCATTCGTTCCTCGCACCATTTGGTTATGTCGCACCTATATTTCTTGCACCATCTTATGCATCTTTCATTGGTGCCACTCCAGAGTTGGCATCCTTGTGTTTATCTATTGTGGAAGGAGCTAATGGTATAGCACGCATCCTATTTGGATGGTTGGGTGATCATGGCTGTGGGCGAATCAACATTGTCGTTCTGACAACATTTGCATCAGGCAAGTGAAAAGATAAGCTTTATAAGATACACTGACTAATGATGATACAAAAGGGGTGTTTACAATGGCAATATGGGAAAAAGCAGATACAGTGCCAGTGTACATGGTATATCTTGTACTATTTGGGCTTACTAGTGGTGTATCTTCAGGGTTACAGCCAGTGATTGCAGCTGAATTGGTTGGATTTGGACGAATTCAACAGGGAGTTGGGTTATCGTACTTCTTATCCATGTTTGGGCATCTCTTTGGTACCAGCATTGTAGGATTACTTCATCTACGCACAGGTGCATGGTTGGCTCCCATTCTCTTTGCTGGATCAGTAACACTTGCATCAGCTCTTGCAGTTCTAATCACTCGTATTATCATTTGTAAACGTGTATTTGTGAGATTATAATAAATGTAGTTGGCATGAAAAAACAACCTTATCTCCTTTGTGTGACATTAAAAAATAGACATCACATCACGCATTTTGCTCCTTTTCTTGTTTGCATATTCCCGCCACTCTCATTTTATCTCATGTCGAGTAATACCAGTAAAACCACGTCAACGGCTTCAAAACGACGTTCAACACTGGCAGAACTCGGTATTAAGCCAACTGCACCTACTGCTCAACCAGGGTCTCCAACGCCAACCAACAAGGCTTTTGCAGCTCAATCTACTACTGGTGTCAATCGACGTGCTAGCATTACAGGCACTCGTGCTTCAAAGACACCAGGTACAACACGACCACGTCCATTGTCCATGGTAGGCACTTCAGCACAACAGCGTCCTCCATTATCCCCTACTATTCAACGATCCACGAGTAATTCAGTGACACGATCGGCATCCACCACTCGAAAAACACCAGCTGCCATCAATACTACAAGAGCAGCTGCTTCTCGAGCAACTGCAACACCTTCACCAACAACAGCTACTGCAGCTAAGCGACGCTCAGTAATAGGTACTTCTTCAAATCAGCCACCAACCACCCCTGTTCCTCGAGCAAGAGCGTCAACTATTAGCAAGCAACGTTCTTCTACACCACCCACCACTGTTGGTTCCCCTTCGCCTTCCAGCTCAGTTGTCGTTGCCAAGGATCAACAGATCAAGGAGCTTGAGAAAATGGTAAAGTATCCAATGAGAAGAATCATGTGATCTCTTTAATTTTTGCCAACATGTTGCAATATCAACATAGCTTTCTGATAAGGAAAAGCAATTGGAAAGCAAGGATCAGTTGATTCAGGAAATGCAAGCCAAGATGGCTGATTTGTCAGGATCAGAGAAATCATACGACCCTACTACGCCCATGTTGTCATCCTCTTCTATGCTTATTCCATGCGACTCGTCAGTGGATTCGGAAAAAGAGATCAAGCTCGATATGGACAAGCTTAAAAATCAGGTTAGTGCACAGACCTTTATTGCATGAATTAAACTCATGCAAGCCGAAATGTTTCACATTCTAGTACCAGTCCGAAATCGACAGTGTCCGCCAACAACTTGTAGAAGCTCATGATGAAAAGTCAACAGCGGTAAGTTTATTGATATACACTTTTAATATGATCTATTCTAATATCCATTTTAAAAAGGATCAAACTACCACAGAGGTGAGGAAAGAACGGACGTCTATCCAGCTGATGCATACCATTGTCGACTCATTACCCGTGGAAAAGGAGTTACGTGATACAACGCATGAGGATCTTGATGCTCGTTACAAAAAGGAAATGGAGCAATTGACTATTCAACATGAGCAGAAACTCAAAGATGAGATGCAACGATTGATGGCAGAACATGAACAAAAGATCCAATCATTCACAAAGGATCACGAACAAAAGATCGAATCACTCACAAAGGATCAAGGACAAAAGACAGAGTCTTTGACCAAGGATCACGAGCATAAAGTCGAGACATTGATCGAGGAGCATAAAACTCGCATTGAACAAGTACATAAGGATCATGAGGTGAGAAACGGATTTATTGCTATGAGAATGTGATCATTGATCAGGGTACAAATGATAATAGGAGAAACTGCAAAAGGCCTTGGATGAAAAGAAAGCAATTGAGCAACGACTAGCAGATCTTGAAAAGACCCTACAAGATTCGAATAGCGTCAGCCATTTGCGAAGACTTGAGAGACAATTGGATGACACCCAAAACGAATTCGATGAGTATAAGCGACAAATGCAACAATCAGCTGAAGCAACTGAACGACGCTATCGAGAGGAAATGCAACAATTACAGAGTGGCAATGATGATACTGCTGAAGCATGGCTTGATAAACATCGTGCTGCTCAACAAGAAATCAGTCGATTGCAAACCGTTATTCAGGATATGCAACGTGATCATGCACAAGCGCTTGAAGAACAACGTGAACAACATGAGATTTCACAAGAGGAATGGATGGCCAAGAGCGAAGCACAAGAAAATGAGATGGATAATCAAGCACAACAGATTACATCCTTGTTGACTCAGGTTGAAGATATGCAAAATTCACTCGAGGCAGCCACTGCACGTTTAGAACAGCGTACATCATCACGAAAAGCATCCAGTGAGAATATGCTACTACAACAATCAGGAGGAGACCATCGTGCATGCGAAGAAAAGTTACAAGCACGTCAACGTGAGATTGAAGAGCTACATCGACGTGTTGCTGAATTACAAGAAACACGTGATACCCAGCTTAATCGTTTGGGACATGAAAAGGCACGAGAGCTTCAGGAACTTCGAGATGAAATCAAATCAACCAAAGAACAACTTCATACTGCACAAACCACAGATGATGTAAGTAATGTTATACATGTATTTCTACTCTTGCTAAATCTGATCTATCTAGAAACGACTCTTGGAGGCTGTAGAACAACACAATAAGGAACTTCATGTTTTGCATCAACAGTATCAGAAATTGGTGGATCTTAAGGATCATGAGCTGGAAGAATATGCTTATCGTGTCAAGACCATCACAGCTGGTAAAATGAAGGAAATGGAAGAGTTGCGTGCAGAGCATCGAGAAAAGATCAAGGATTTCGAAGCCAAGATTCAAGATTATCAGGTACGATATATACAATACAGTCATTGATCGATAATATTCATTCTTTGTTGCAGAAACGTATACAGCAATTCGAGCAACAAGCTGACGAGTTGTTAACGAAATGTGCCTCGTATCAGGATGAGAATAGCCAACTTTCAAAGTAAGTAATCATCCATTCTTTTCACTCTTTATGATCTAACCATTATATTTGAAAAGACTCCTTCAGCAATTGCAAGGCGAGCTCCATGGAGGGCAAGTCTGAACTACCAATTCCCACTCTTTTTTATCCCCCACCTTTTTGAAGATAGATACCAGCCATGGATATCAGCTTTCTTAAAACACTTACACCTTATCCAACAATAACATATTATCCCTTTCCTTATCCCATCTCGTTGTTGATGTATTCGTGTATATTCCTCTCGTTGCCCAATAATATCGAAACGTTGAATGG
>PTRB01000150.1:60741-74866 GCA_025094155.1 Lichtheimia hyalospora FSU 10163
ACCTTGACAACCTTGAAACGGACACCAGGAATATCACCAACGGCACGACCCTTACGACCGAAACCAGCAATCAAGACTTCGTCGTTTTCATCAACGTAGTTCAAACAACCGTCGTTGGGAACGAAAGCAGTGATCTTCTTGCCGTTCTTGATAAGTTGAACACGGACACACTTACGAATGGCAGAGTTAGGTTGCTTAGCTTCGACACCACTATCGTATATCATTGTCAATCCATTGCCTCCTTATCATCCATAATATTATCTTACATCTTTTCAAGGACGATACCCTTAGCGTGGGAGGAACCAGCAAAAGGAGAAGACTTGAAAGCGGTACCAATGGCACGCTTCTTGTATTGCTTATCGGCCCAACGTTGCTCACGACGGTGAACACGAAGCTTACGGGCGGCATTCAAACCTCTAGGTTGTCCTTTACCTATATAGAACGCAATGTCGCATTAGTAACTCTTTGTATCGTGGAAAAGTAATAATATCCGTTTGTCCTCGTAATATGCAAAATTAAGGTCGTTTCATTGTTGAATAATGTCGATAAGTCGTTGATGATGCATATGGACAAGTTGGATGGATGGATGGGTTGGATGGATGGTACATTACCCATGATGGATGTATTTCAAAAGAGAAGGATCTATGGGAGTGGGCGAATATCAGGAATTTTACCCGCCGTGAGCTGCTGCGACCTTCCCACCCAGTATGGGCTGATTCACACTCCCTTACGACTTTATTGGTTGTTCATGATTGCACTCCACTACTTGATAATGAACATGAATAATTCTTGATGTCATTTCGATAATGTTAGTATCGAATCTCATAGAAATAGTACTGATACACAAATGCAAGAATGATGTTTCTTTTTGGGGCACTTGCATAACCTTCTATAACATTCATCAATGCGTGAAAGGATGTTTCCTTTCACCCAATCATACCATGTGAATGCCTAGTGTCACCGCATGATTCATACGTCAACTTGATATAACTTGACATATAAAGTATACCCTATTACTTGAAATGTGTGCTTTCTAGCCACTAAAGATGCTTGCATGACGAAACCAGAACACCCTTGATTACAATATAAAAGCGGCTTGCATGGCCAACACTATCACAAGCAACAACACATCTTTTTATCATGTCATTGATCAACTGGGGAAATAACAGTACTCTCGACAACATTGAGCGTCGTATGACCAATATGATGGAGAACTTTTGGGACTCGGCACGCCAAGGTCGTCTCTCGGAACGCTTTGATACAGGTGGTATCAATCCAGCTGTTGAAATCACTGAAAATGAAAAGGCGTTCAACATTCATGCTGAGCTCCCAGGTGTTCATAAAGAAGATATCCACGTCAATGTAAATGATAATTCGTTGACTTTTTCAGGCGAGAGCAAGCATTCTTCTCAAACAAGTTCGGATAACGTTCGATACTCGGAACGTCGTTATGGCTCATTCTCACGTACTATCCCGGTACCCGACAATGTTGACAAGGATCAAATCGAAGCTAACTTTAAGGATGGTGTTCTCGACCTTTCTATGCCAAAGACCAAATCTTCAACTTCCAAGAGGATCACTGTCAATTAAACAACAATAACAACAGAAAAAAATTGAAACTCTAATAAAAAAGCTTTTTCTTGTTCGGAAATTACGTACAAAAGTGATGGGGGAATGATGTTGTGTATGTGATTATTACAGTTGCGAGGAAAAGGGGGGAGCAAAAGTGTCATGTGCGTATGGTGGAAGGAGTCGTTGTGTGTGTATGTGTATATGTGTGAGATAAATATGAGCAAGGATTTGCGATAACTATGCAATGATCTTCTCAACGATCTCACTGGCCAATTTTGCATTATGCAAAACATTGGTGGAAGCAGCGCCAAAAGTTGGGTCACCCAAAGCTGCAAATCCAAGTTCTTCAAGTAACATTTTCTGGCTGCGTTTGTGTTTAGCTTCTCCAAATACGGGATCCGAGCATGCTGTAATTAAGATTGACTTGACTGATTCAAGTATAGGTTGTGTTTGGCTGCTGATCACAATTTGATTCATCTTGGGAAGAAGCGTATCATAAACAAGAGCAAAGACTTCTGGCATGGCAACAGCTGCTTCTGAAAGTATTCCATAAATAAACAGGCGCTCAGACTCATTGTCAGCTGAATTGAGCTGTGTAGCCAACAATGAAATCAATAACAAAGCCGTCGTATTGTCAGGTATATCGAGACGATCAAACATGCCATAATAGGTTACGCTTGCTTGTGTACTGTCAATATCCAATTCATCCAAGCCTGCAAGTCGCAACAACTCCTTCAGTGCCTCGTTTTTGGCTGCAATAGGTAACAAGCCCGCCACATAACCTAGTGTACGTGCTTCAATCATATCACTGAATCCTCGTTGCTTGCATTCAATATCCAAGAATGTTGTCAGACCCTGGTATATCATATCCTTGGCATTGCTGTGTCTTAATCCCTTCATAAATGTGCCGGCTACTGCAAATGAAAAGTGGGATTCAAAGTTGACACCGCATAATTGATCGAGTTGCCTTGCCACATCAGCAATTGGTTCACGTGCTGCCAATAGCACATCTGCTACACCTTCACCGGACAAAGTCGGCCCAACGTTGCTCACGACGGTGAACACGAAGCTTACGGGCGGCATTCAAACCTCTTGGTTGTCCTTTACCTATAGAACGCAAGTTGTATGAGTATCAAGGCTATATCCAATTCATCCATCCATCCATCATTTCGTTTTATCCATCTCATTTCATCGATCCATTTCTCGTGACAATCGCTCCCATCCTTAATATTAGCATCCACCACCACTACTCCTATTACTACGTACCCATGGCGAATGGATTTAATCAGAAAGGGAAAGCTACTGCTCGCTCAATTGCCGCTGATCATTACCCAGCGGACCCAGCCCCGTTTTAAACTGCCGATCTAAGTGTGCATTGACCCATTATTATCATTTATCTCCATGGCAACCACTATGGCCATCTCTGATATGATTATCTTTATAATAAAAGAAAAAAGAATACAGTGATATTACGAATACAATTGGATAGTCCAAACTATGATTGTGTGTGCATTGTCAATGTTGCATAAGTTGATGGGTAGGATTCAATACAATGATCACTCTTCTTTGTTCTTTTCCTGCTGGTCCAATCGAGCAAACAAGTCGCGTCCCAAAGAAATCATGATCATGCCAGGGATAATGATCCAGGCACCATTTGGAATCTGTGATTATACACTGAGCAACCTGTGGTATGATATAAAAGTTCATCCACTTACCACCCAAAGAACAATATAATCACGTAGTTCATTGTGTCCAGTGTGCTGCATACCGCTGAACCATTCCACAAGCCAATAGAGCACGGTCTTGGCCACAGTCAATGATGCTGCTGTAAATCCTACTAGGTTGGCTTGTCCAATCTTTGCCAATGGTCGACAGGTGATCATTCCAAGATACACAAAGTTCAATGCTGACTCGACCAAGTTCATGAAAGCTTAATCCAATGCCATCCATGTGAGCCAATATTATAACAAGACATTTCGTCCTTGACAATATATTACCTTGTGCACTAGTAAATCCATCTTGTGCTTCGAGAGCTTCAATGCCATAGAATGTATCAATCTAGATGCGAATGTTTAGCGAGATAAAGTTAAAAGTGGAATAAGACATTGTACCTTGGCATACAAGTTGTATGGTCGCCAGATAAAGTTCCACTTGCCACCTTCCATACTATGGGGCCTTTATATATAAAGGCGAATCAATGCTGTGTTTTCACTGACTGATAGCGCTATAACATACCTTGACAAACAATAACCAGCATCCTACATGGACAGTCTTGATGAGCATAGCCAATTCAACGGTTTTGATGAATAAACTTACCCACAGCACAACGAGCGAGCTAATGAGGAACCAGGCTTTAATCCAGAGGGGAGAGTTTTGAACGGTACCGTGATTCGTGGTCATTGGTGGAAATTGTTGGTGAAAGGACGTTCGCGCCTTCAATAAGTGCAGAAGATCCCATTCAAAGGCTTGTACGACCTGAATGCACGGATTTGCATGTTGTTCATCCTACAAAGCTTCAATGCCATTATCAACAACATGTGAGGACGTGAGAATGACAAAAGGAAAGCATGAGTAAAGAAAGGTACCTTCCATTATTACCGATACCGTAATAGCAGATAAATGTCATTGTTTAACGATGGATATTGTCACCTACGCTATTATGGTTATGCCAGTTACTGATTAATGCATGAACAATCAATCACACAAGACGACCCAATTAATCAGATCATGCAATATCTCCCTTATCTTTCTTGTGAGCACTGATACTCTCGCGCTCACAGTGTACATATAAAAGAATATGTTGTCGTGCAATACCTTACTTCCTCACATATCTTTTTCTTTGATTGCTTACTCAAGTTTTGGTACATGGTATGGTGAATATTAGTCCTGTGGACTAAAACTGACATATTTATTCTTTCTAGTGCTTCATTGTTATCCTACTTTCATTCATGAGACCGTCATAGTGATAGTTGACTCGTTTCACGCCACAAACGAAGCTCTCTATTTCCACTCACAATCCACGCATGCCTGATGATGATCAAGCACAGGTGTTGTCACTTTACGCTATCAAGATCAATGACATACATGCTTCTAATACTCTTGATATCTGATTACCTAATATGAGGGTGGGGGGGGGAAATAAGAACACATTCAATCATTGACGAAGCGACCAATTGTTCTGAGTTCCTCAAGAATTTTTTGGATCAACGCTCAATGATTTATGCCGTTATATGAAGATTAATGGATACGAGGAACGAAGCAGTGAATACGGCATGTAGTGTTTACAATGGGCCATGCTGCTATTGACTTGACTATTCAAGATTCGTATTGGCAATACCGAATCAATATGCAATAGATTACTTGTGGAATAAAGAAACTCGCTCCGTACATTCTTATGAAGATCTATTACGAGGAGTAATTATCGCAAGAAGGAGCAGTTGGATCTTGTTACAAGGCTCAATCGCTTTATACATCAATCCCAATACATAAAGTAATGGACAATCATATACATTAACCCGTATCCCAATAGTAAGCCTGAATGGTGTTAATCGATCTTCATATTTCATTCCACGTCATAACTATTTATCCTATCATGTACTCTACACTACCATCGTAGCTAATCCTGGTACTTGGAAATAACGTTTAGAGGAAACTGACAGTCTACGAAAATAAAACAGGGAATGTATAAGTGCTATTGCTGATGATTTATCTTCTCATCCACACCCTTACCCAGTGACCCAATTCTATGGTTTACATTTTCTTTATCATCCTCACATTGTACTGTTGCTTGTAACATCCTCTCAGAGATCTACATAAATAAAGCAGGAGATATGCAATAAAGTGCCATTGTCGATGATATCCTTTTTCCCTACACAGCCTTACCCATTAAGGCATTCTCATGTTTTTCATTTCTCCATCGTCCTGACTTTGTCTGGCTGCTTGATAGTGATCGTTATAAGTTGCAGGCATGGTGGGAGAGCGAGCGAGCGAGCGATATAACAGTGCATATTGCAGGCTCTAACAGAAAGATATTCCTCCACAGGCGATAATCAACCAAACACGCGTTTTAATAGTATCTCTTCGTTGTTTACAGTTGCTGCTAGATCATTTCAATGGTGAGCTGAATGTACATTATCGTGGAATCGTTACATGGAGCCAATTGCCAAAGTGGAACTTGCTGGAGATCTCCAAAGGAAAAAGCAGGTTACAACAAGGGACGCTCTTCCATACGTAACAAATGACGAACCACGAGTTTGAATAAAGCTTGTTGTTGTCGAAAAAAGTGCAGCTACAGTAGCTGACGGGACATGTGTGTTGGTAATTTTCGGAAGGTGTCCATTAGAGTGTTGAACTCGCTGGTTGACAATAAAGTAGTATAAAGTTTCAAGTCGTTTTGCTTCCCCCAAATAATGCCTGCTTCCCAAAGCTGCCTTCATAGTCAATGTTGTACGTCGTCACTGTTATTAGAGCATGCATTGGTTGCAGTCAATGGTGTGAAGATATAAAAGAGAGGTTGCTGGCTGGGCAGTAGCAGCTGAATCAATGCGTTTGCTGCCAGCTTTCAAATCTGAGCTTGAAATTCTTGATGGGGGTGGGGGTGGATATCTTTGAGTGGGCATGAGCACAGCAATGCCTATTCCGTTACATTGGGATGCTGGTCAAATAGACTGGCATTTTTATTGGTGACCGAAAGAATTTACTAAACTACCTGAATCTGGGTTGGACCGTAACCAGTCAAAAGCAAACCATTGTATTAAATTAGTCAAGTTGATAAAGAAGAGTAGAGTAATGAGGGATGTGTGTACGTATTGGCAATGTACTAGAACATATTATATCTTCATGTTGATCAGTGTTGACATAGTGTATCTCTCCCACGGGCTGATGAGCCCGAGCATCATGCTGTCCACATATACGGTCTTTGTATAGTTTGCTCCGCCCCATCAATGACAAATGGAAGCCAATCTGGGAAAGTTGTGATTACGTTATATTTCATTATCGTGTACAAGAGCGAATATACTGATGATGTGATAATCCTGGAAACGATATCTATGATAAGCGTACATCATCAGTAATAACAGTGTTTGATTTGATTGATCCAGCATTACCACCAAAGTATATATAATATCGTTGCTTGACATCAATTCGGTGTTGCATCCATGGTTATGGTTCTCTTCTTAAACTAATGTGGGAAAGCGACTCATTATACCGACATGAGCTACCATAAACAGGGAGTAAATCTGAGTAAGGTAGACTTGTCACGTAGATCGTGGTAATAATGTGTGAGAAAGTAAAACTAGATATTTTGAATGGTGGTTGTATAAGCAGTAGTTCTATAAAGTAGATGACCTGGGTTTATGTATCCCTCTATTGAACTAAGAATGAAAATTCATACATCCGAGGATAACGAGTTTCACATGCTCAATTGTTTATCACTGATGCTGATACATGCGTCCACATGCGTTCACTCTCTATCAACGGGTATATTGTCATTTTCGGAGTTGCGGACCACCGTATGATAAGGAGAATGGGAGATATAGATCTTTGTCATCAATGATACGATGGTTAGATAATAATATTCCTAGATCAGAGATGACAAGATAGCAAGGAACAAATTCAAGCATATACAATACTGCTGAAGGAAGCTTGTCAAACCAACCATAGCATGCATGACGACACATGACATGTATCGATGATGCTTAGTAGTATACAATTACCTGGTCGATCCATTCACACACGTGAATTCCTCTGATTCGGCGTTCAGGCCATGGGGCGCGTTCCATATGTCAAAATAGCCAACTTATGTTGTGCAAAGTGTGAGAAAAAGCATGCAGTATAGGCTGCTTAGGTGACAAGGTTCGGCCGGCGCCTGCATCTCGGAAACAAAAGGTCATGTGAAACAACCATCGTGCTGCTAATTGCCATTTGTGGAGTGTAGGCCATATTTATATCAGACACAGATCTTCAGGTCTCATCCCCTCTTTTTTGACACTCTCTCTTTCTCTTTTCTGTCAATCTCTTTGATGATTGCTGTTATAGCGTAACTTACTCTCTACACACATCATATCGCATTAAAAAAAAGAAAAGAAGAGAACCAGCAGCTACATCAACACCGGACATCCCATGTTTTTCTTTGTTTCCCGCAAGCAACTGTTTTATTCCAACGCCCAGCCCAACAAGCCTTTCTTCGCCTATACTACTGACGAGCCATCTACCTGCACTGTCAAGATACATCGCACCACACAAGATTTTGGACAATAGTAGAAAAAGAAAAAAAAAGAACCAAAAATACTGAAACAAGAGAAAAACAGAAAAAAAAGAAACATGACAACACAAAACGCTACTACCACCACTACCATGTTCCCCACACAAGAATCATTCTTTCCTTTCGAATTTGCCATACCACCTACTACACAACAACAACAACAACCCAATGTTGATGATCCATTCCTTCTTGACATGTGGCTATTGGATGAGTTGCAACGTGCTGGTGTCTTAACATCTGATACAACATCAGTGCAAACACCATCATCATCATCATCCAACATGTCACCACCACCCACTACACCACCATCCGATACACAATTGTTCCCTGCATCACCACCTTTGACACCGATCAAGCTTGAACCTTCACCACCATCACCACCATCAACAACAACAGCACAAACTCGACGTTTGTGGCCTGTACCTATTATGCCAAAGACCACCACCATCACTCCTACTATCACGCATGGCAGCAACAGCCCAATGTCACCTTGTATAAAACGCAAGTCTTCCTCATCTTTCGACTCATCTGAAGAATCAGACGAAGTAGTACGTAAACGCCAACGTAATACAGATGCTGCACGTCGATCACGGATGAAAAAAATGCTCAAGATGGAAGCACTTGAAAGCCGTGTCAACGAATTGGAAAATGATAATGCACGTCTTACAACACGCGTGGCTGTGCTAGAGTCCGAAAAGAATGGTCTAGAAACCAAGGATAGCGATTTACAGGAGAGGATCAAAGCACTAGAAGAGCAACTGGCTGAAGCTCACAAAGCTCTCACTGGTAAATGTGCTCATTAGACATTGTACAAAAATTAAAAACACACACACACACATGCATGATTAGAAATGAATAAAAGATATATAGGTTGGATGGTCTTGTATATGATATGCAAAAGGATTATGTGTAATATATATATTAGTGAACAACAAGGAGTGAGAGGGAGCAGCGAGAACGAGAGTAAGGAAATGGAATGGGTGTGACGGATATATGTACAAAGCGAATGTCACTATGGTAGTTGTAGTTTTCGTCGATATGGCAAGGATATGCAGGTAAAGATTTGTGTGTGTTGAACGCGTATTATCGGGTAGGAATGCCGATGTTTGTTTGTTTACTCAACATAGCCGTCGATAAACTCATTGATCGATTCCCACGTTTCTTCAACGATAGCAGGGCCAGATGCTGCCATCACCATGCGTTTATTGGTAGGTCGTGTCGATGTGGATGATACTGTACTGGTCGATGATGAAGGTGACATTGCAACACTGCCGGCAGTTCCATTACTGATGTTGCTAGTAGTCGACACTGAAGTAGGTGCTGCTGTTGGATCAGCTGGTTTTTGCCCAACCCATGTATACCAATTGAGATGGGATTGGTATTTCTGGCACTCGAGCATAGCTTGACGCAAAACAGTATCCGTCATACCTTGTGGATGCTCTGGGATCGTGGTGGCATTGCGAATAAGAGGATGCAATGTTTGATAATAAGTTTCAATGTTTTGTGCATGAATTTGTCCTAATTGGCCACCCCATCCAAGAGGGATGGTAACACGATCTTGATTCACATCAATAAATCCGCCACCTTGTGTCATAAGGAGAGTTGAAAGTTGATGGCAAAGTTGAAAATCCACATCATGTGAGCGCATTGTTTGATACACTACGTATGTTTGATATAGAGTGTGAGTAACAGATATACTGCCATGTGTGTATATAAATCGGATATCATACATTTCTTGTTGAGCAATTCCTCGCTCAAAGGTCCCGGACGTTGTACACGGTATTCCACGTCAACCAGTTCCACAAAAGCCGATGGTTTAAGGATACGGCTAATTTCCGCCAGCAGGTGAACAAGTTGTGCTTGGGTCAAGTTGCATAACATCAGTCTCATGTGGACATAGTCAAACGAGTTATCAGGAAAGGGCAAATCTTTGAGAATGTTATGATGTAAAAACTTTGCATTCTTGGGTTTGATCGTATTGGGAAACATTGGCACCAAGTCAATACCGTAGATCACTGAATGATGTAAGCAGATGTGTGAATAAGCTTGTTCAGAAATAGTATTTTACCCATGGACTTCCCCCGGGATTATGTCCCATTGGAGTGGAACCATACACAATTACGTTACCTGTATTGGGAAAATCACTAGCCATTTCGAGAACCCTATTATTTTGTCCGAAGGAAAAGAGTATCATTGATAAGATTACTCAAAGCCATTCATCTTTTGAATACTTGATATGAAACAAGACCTACCATGTGCCTGGTCCACCACCAATATCTAATACACGATGACGCCCTGGACTTGTTAGTATATCACCAATAGGTGCTTTGAAGTTACCGCCAAATGCATACTTGAGCATGAAATGCTAAAAAAAAAGTCAAGCAGTTAGTGTATAGAAGTTGATGAGACCGCGGCTACTGAAGCTGCAGCTGACTTTTTCATACCATGATCACCAAGCGATCCGATTCCTCTTCGTCGCAGGGTGAAAAATAGCGTGCATCAGGATCACAAAGATAACGACGTTCATCAATAGTGGCGTATTCAAGCTTGAAATCTCCTTTGTTTAATTGTTGTTGCTTATCACTGGGTGCTCCCAAAGATGATAATAATGTGGATGATCCTTCTGAGAATACTGATCCTTGACCGTTACTGATGCTTGTTGCTGAGGATCGTGGTACTCTTTTTTCGTTACTAACTCGACCAGATGAATTGCTGCTACCAGATCGAGTGCTACTCTTATCGCTTGCAGTTGAAGGTCGTTTTTTGGGTCGACTCGCTGGTGCAGATGGAGCTACAGCTGCTGCTTCAAAAAAGTTCATGTAGGTTGGTGCCTGAGAAAGTCGTTGTTGTGCACGTGGTGATAAACTCGAGGATACAGCATCCGACATAGGTTGTTGGGAAGGCGCGTTACCCATTGTTAGCTTCTCAATATGGAAGAGAGAAGATGTGAAGGAAAAAGGGGGATATTGAAATGAAAAGAGTGGGGGATTTGGCTAGAAAAAAAAAAAGAAGGCGTGGGCACGGGTCGAATCGTAAAATGTCAAAAAGAGAGAAGAAAGCAAACCAGAACAAGTCCAATCAAACAATCTACATTGAGAATTTATTCACAGATACTCTTCCGATCTGTACACAACACAATCATAAATGGATGGATGAATTGGGTAACCAAGAAGAGAAAGGTAAGAGGGATAGAGAGCTAGAGCACTACCAGGGGAAGAGCTTTGTTTGGTGGGGCATGTGCCACCCTGTCACTTCAGCAATAGCTTGGAAGGTATAGTCATAATAACCCACTGTATTGGTTTCAGCAAGATTAGTTTCAGGATCTTGTTCAATGCATCAGTGTCAGCCACATTTTCAGTACTTACCATCATTATGACCAGCATATTCAAGTTGCACCAAGCGTACATTATCATGTTGGTACACTATAGCTTCGTTGGGTATGACACGCCTCGGGCTATTCTCGAGCCACTCAGATACCAATGCTTCTTGTGAACCTTGCACTGCACGGTGGAACAGCAAATGCGAATTATGGCCGGGGATTTCTAGGTCAGTGGCACCGTATACAATGAGAATGGGTGCTTGAACATGCTTTAAGTATATTTTTCCAAACACAAGGATTGATGAATGAGTAACCGATATTTTGTTCATGTGCTCAAATGCGTTTTACCTCGATTCGAGAAGCTGAATCAAACTTGTGTTCCAAGTAATTAAGCATCCACTCTGTTGAATGATAGTCATGTTAGCTATTTCATTTCATCTTTTTTGCTTCAATATCATGACTCACTTTGTGCTGCTGGGAGTGACTTTAAGGGACCCAAGAGCGGAATGCTGTTGAAAATTCGATATTCAAAGATAAGGTTTGGCAATGAGCTATAAGCTGCCTTAAGAATAAGCGTCTTGGGTGGTTTGCCTAATTACCATGGGCCGTGAGTTTGTGTTCGTATCTGTGCAACCCAGAAGCAATCGTCGTACTGATGGTGCTGTGGGTTGTTTCCTTTTTCTTTAAATTTCCTTACCCGCTGCTGTCATATCGGTCGCTAATGTGGTTGCTACTCCCGTACCTAAAGAAACGATTGTAAAAGGTAAGTCAATGTCTCATGAATGCAATGTGTAATCCATCCATATACATACCCAACGAATGGCCTAGAAGGGTGATCCTTTCAGGAGGTACTACACACAATCATCGTTTACTATCATCAGCCATCTTGTGTCGCAAACTTCCACACACACTCTTCCTCTATTTTTGATCACTCTTTTATCCTTTTTTCCCAATGATCGACAAGTTTCCTTACCATTCCTTTCCGCCAACCAGTCAATAACAGCCTGGGCATCCAGTTTCAATCCAGTTTCCGAAGGATAGCCATCTATATGGGGCGAATAAAACGTGTTATTGTTGCATCCAACCTTACGCATGCACAACTTAAATAGGGAAAAACTTACCAGAATCGCCAAATCCTCGATAATCGATTGTGATGATATTCAAGCGATCAAACTTATCACTCAAGCGCTAACAAAAGATGGAATAGAGCCATTAACATTTTTGGAAAGCATATCATGAAAGGATTTCTGTTTTGTACCTTGTAGAGATCGATACGCCAAGGTGCAGCACGGTTCATGGCATTGCCGTGAAAGTATACAAGAGTCTCGAATTTGGGGTCGGACAATGCCTTCTCATACACCGATGTCTCTGGTTCACCTTGAAGATCCCGCAGACCATGTTGCAAGTGATACGAAGATGGTAAAATGTGCCACGCGCCTTTATTAACAACAAGGATACATTGACATGAGCACGTACAACGTGATTTTTTTCCCATTTGCTTACCGAGTGTAATGTTGTCTGAAGTCGTGATTTGAAAGTTTTTGACCTTGTTATCTAAGCAGAGTATATATTCGCATAAGCTCGACATGCATTGAAACAAGATTCCAATTCATCCTTACGTGCAAATCCATATGATTCAGGGATATGGAGTGTTGAAGGCATTTGAATCTTGTTCAAGAAGATCATACTAATGCATGTTTAATCATTACATAAAAAACACGTTGAATATGGGATATTTGCTTACAAACGCTGAGGACCTGGCAAGCAAAGTAAGCCCACACATGCCTACATTAGTCCAGTGAGAACCGTGCAATGATGACGTTAGGTTCATTTCACTCTTACCGTATACAAGGCAACAACGGTGATTGTGGATACAATGAGTTTTCTCAGCAACGTCATTTGCTTGATTGTGCGGAGAGAGAAGGCTAAAGATGAACGAGTACGTTCGCCAGTGTCGTTAATGGCTCGTGTCACATTGTTTCCTGGCAACCATTTTGCCAGAATTTCGGACCCTGTGCCAACAAACAACCACATGCTTCACTCACACACTTTGTCCACTGCAAATTGCGAGAAGCGATATTATTGGACATCATAGATAAAGAGAAGGAAAGGAAAGGAACAAGTACGAAAGTTGTTATTTTATGCTGATAACTCCTCGCATTGTCATATGTGCAGGGGTTCTTATCGCTGTGTTTAGGTCATATTATACTTTGCATGATAGCAATCATTCAGCACTTTCGATGCGGTGGTTCAACTCTTGTAATTAAAGACATGTTGATCAAAGAAGTTCCTGTAGAAAACATTGTTGGCTGCCGTGATTCGAGGTAGTACTGTATATCGTCCATGGTTGTAAAACGCCTTTGGTCAAATACATGGGCCATATTCTTTGCCCACGAGTATTTTTCAGATATATCTACGTGATATCGTCCATCGTTCCTGCCAACATCAAGAAAGGTTAACCACAGCAACACCCCCAGGTTCATCATCATTGTGCTTGCTTGCACTATACCCATCATGATCGTTCCAAATCCATAACGTTGATTAACGGTGCCATATAGTCACAACTGATACGTTACCTCGTCTACGCACTTGTTGTGAGATTGCTTGTTGATTAACGTATCACTGACTGTCAGATATGGCATCATCCAAACCGAACATCATGTCGTAGAACATTATTTCATCAATAATATCTGCATATCAACACCCTTTAATATTCATAAATACGCGGATTACAATACCAAATCCCCTGTTGAGAGATATTATTACATATAGTTTGCGATTGTACCAAAAGCTTTACAATTTGACATATGCAGTTGATTAATGTATAATGTTTTTATATGGATTAAGGACGAAGATTTAAAGAGAACTATCCTAGATGCTACACTCGAATGGGCCGAACTTGTTCGGTCTGATAAAAGGACACATTAAGCATCCCAAGCCCACAGTGGCCGACCCATCCATAAGAGTGTATA